>JACXGM010025351.1:0-15340 GCA_016801145.1 Umbra pygmaea | reverse complement strand
CATTTTTATTTTTATTTTTTCTTCTTATAACTGTCTGTATTGTACAGCGCCAAGCGACTGTATTCACCAACCATCTACCTCCTTGTATCGACATCTGTTGCACTACTTGTACAAATGCCTTATTGTTCGACCTGCACACTGTATTATTTATCGTACATTCACTGTTTTATTCTCTGTTTTGACTTTATTGTGCACTCCTCGTCTTGTAACTTTGTGTAACTTTTTGTTGTCTGTACCTCGACGCTTTTATCTTGGCCAGGTCGCCGTCTCAAATGAGAAAATGTTCTCAACGTGCCCACCTGGTTAAATAAAGGTTAAATAAAAATAAATAAAACTACCTACAGCAGTGTAGAGCAGGGGTTTTAAACCCACTTCTCAGGGCACACCAGATGTTCCATAGTTTAGCTGTAGCCACAGAGATAGCACTCAGCTGCTAATTATCAGGCCCTTGATTAGAGAATATGGTGAGCTAGTTCAGCAGCTACAGCTAAACAGTGAAATGTCTGGTGTGCCCTGAGGAGAGTTTTGAAAAACACTGGTGTAGAGCATTCACGCATTTACTAGGCTACTTACTGTAGTGTAGAGCATTCACAAATGTAGTACCTACTGTATTCAGTAAACCATGAGCACACTCAACGAACACATTTGAAATTGCCTTTGAAACTAAGACTATGACAAACTATTATTTTAATCTTTATGGGTTCCATTTAGCGACTAAGTAGCAGGTCTACCTTGGGCTGACTTAAAACCACAGAATTTCTGCAACTTAGTGTCAACTAGATCTGAAACCATTTGCTCATGTACACTATACATTTTAGCCCTCAGTCACACGACTCGGCTATGTTTAGTCTCTCTGCTTGGTAAACATGGTGCATGTGGCAGTTTACAGAAATGCAAACAGCTAGTCAGGAGCAACTAGCAGAAATTAGTCTATCCTACTGGATCAGTAGTTGATTACTCAAGCATGTTGTGCTTGACAGTGCTAGTAATGAGCAGTACATCATTTACATTACATTTTAGTTATCATCCAGGGCCAATTACTGTCAGATTACCATTCACTTCCCCTGTTTCTTTATCGACAAATCCTCCTACAGTACCGTACATTTGTTAATAGCAGCTCAATGTTTTTGAAAATGCTAAAATGTAACTGAAACTGTGATAAACATACAGTCTGCGATTTTGTAATTGGAAAACTATTTTTTAGTCCCCCCATTTTAGTCCGGATGTGTAGTATATTTTTCATATTATAAGCAAAATCTAAATAGAATCATGGTTTTATCGTAGTTAGATTTAAACCTGACGTGTTCTCAAGGCTATTGCAGGCATCCACTTATGGTTTGCTTAAGTAGAAGAAGTACTGTACAGTGACGTCTAATGATTTTCCAGGGCAAACGCCAACTCTAGACCCAGTAGAACAAGAGAAAATACAAACCTGGACACTTCAGGGAAAAAAAGTCTAGAGCAAGGACCCGTTTTAGCTCTAGGGTGCCTACATTCACATTCTCTAGAACCTAGAGGCTTAAATAGTTCTAAACATCACCAAAGATCGTGGAATGCATCTTTAACAACCATTTAATTTCTTATACTGTATCACCAGCATTGAAAGATGCTTTTTGTGGAATTCCAGCCATACAGAACTGTTAAGTGACCAGCTTACAAATGCTGTAAAAACTATTTTTTGTGCCAGAGTTTGTGTAGTGATCTAAGCTCCTGACTCTGGACCACAGAGGCCCCTGGCAATGTGAGTCTGCTTTTTGTGTTTGTGCTCTCCGTCTCCCCCTATATGCTTGTCTCCCAAGCAGATACTCTCACAGCCTAAATGCATGATTGCTATCAAAGACGTGTGCCCATTGACATATACTTTTAAAGAACAACTCATCATGACCTCATTGCAATTCTTGTTCAAATTGCAAAATAAGCAATGGTAATGTTGTTTACAACAAACGCTGAAGCAAATTGTGATCTAGGACAGTGCATCTCTCATACGTAAGGCTCTCATCTAATTTTGAGATAAAATTAATTACTGTAATTACTGTAAGTTGACACTTGTACAGTGTCAATTTACAGTACATTGACTGGACATGTAATGGACTACTACAGACAAAGAGTGGTGCTAGACCGTTCAAGCACCGTTAAAATGGTCTGAAAACGCAGCCACATTCAACTGTGCAATACTTCATCTGTGTTCGAATCACGAGTTGACATTTTTGTGAAGATAAAACAATCAAACGAATTTCAGAAATTTTTATGTTTCAGATGTAGTAGTATTTTTGTTTACAGCTTGTACTGACAAAATGTGTCATTGAGTTCACTTCTTTGGCTTTTGGCAGTAATTCCTCAATGGAAAACTCCTTGTATATGTCTTCCACCTTTGGTGGTGTACACACGCACGCACACACGCACACACGCAAAAGTTTATGCACCCCTGACAATTTCATGATTTTCATTATAAAAATGTTTGGGTGATTGGATCCGCAATTTCTATAAACAGAGGTATGTACACAAACTTATTTGTTCAAATTCGCTGTGTTCACTATAAGGAATAACTGCACATGGATATGGACTAGTAATGACATTTCGAACATGTTTAGTGGCTCAAAGCACATTTTTTAACTTGCCCCGTAAATGTGTAATGGTTGTATACTGGAGCAAAAGGTAAAGACGGTTTTGGCAATACAGATTGTTTGAGTTATTAACGCTACTGACAGCACTTCCGATATGCAAACAACAAAGCTATGTTTTGAAATCGCCCGGAATTCTCCTTTAATGAGTTCTGTTTGTTCCAACTCCAACCCATGAAGTGATCTTCATTTCGTATGCAGTGGGAGATATGTGGGTGTCACCTCTTCAAAGGGGTTAAATTGCTTTGTTGGTAGTAAACTTATTTGAATTCTCATTAACAAGGCTCCTGGCCCACGTCGGTGCGCGCCATAGAAATTTTGTTAAATGAATGGTAGATTACTAGACTGAACCGTATGGGATTGTATTTATGTTTTGACAACATTTAATATTCTTGGTATTATTGTAATTGTGTAATTCTCTGTCCGGTTAAAGCCTTGTAGTTTGATGCCCTTAACATGGAATAAAATTTTATTCACTTTACCAAGTTCTGTCTGAGACATTCTAAGTAATTTCCCAGTAAATCACTGCTGGAGATATTTAACAGGAACGTAAGCGATCTTGCTACGGCCTGCTCGTAGTTTCAGCTCTTATCACGCACACATTCAAGCAAGGTATGCACTGTCTGACTATCGCGGGCAACGATTAAGTTTCCTGGGTTGCGGTAGTATTTCTTTCCTTAGCTGTTTACACACACGGATATATAATCGATATGGGGTCAGAGAGTTAGACAATAAATATCAACAACGTCTATACTATCCATCCTCTATACTCATTTATCAAGCATTCTTCCGTTCTTAACACAGACTATTGCAACAGGGGAGAAGAATATATTAATTATGAATGTGTTAACTTCATAAGTGCATATTAATTGTATTATTTTACTCCCACTACACAGAAAATGTGCAATATGCATCAGAATGAAATTAGACAGGTGCATACATTTGGGCACCCTTGTCATTTTGTTGATTTTAATACCTGTAACTACCTAGCACTGATTAATTGGAACACACAATTGGTTTGGTGAGCTCATTAAGCCTTGAACTTCATAGACAGGTGCATCCAATCATGAGAAAAGGTATTTAAGCTGGCCAATTGCAAGTTGTTGTTCTCTTTGACTCTCCTCTGAAGATTGGCAACATGGGGGACTGAAAACAACTCTCAAATGACCTGAAAAAAAGATTGTTCAACATTACGGTTTAGGGGAAGGCTACAAAAAGCTAATGCAGATATTTAAGCTGTCAGTGTCCACTGTGAGGAACATAGTGAGGAAATGGAAGACCACATGCACAGTTCTTGTTAAGGGCAGAAGTGGCAGGCAAAGTAAAATATTGGAGAGGCAAGGGCAAAGGATGGTGAGAACAATCGAAAACAGCCCACAGACCACCTCCAAAGACCTACAACATCATCTTGCTGCAGATGGTGTCACTGTGCATCATTCATAAATTAAGCGTACTTTGCACAAGGAGAAGCTATTTGGAGTTATTTGGTCATAACAAGGGGCGTTATGCATGGTGGCAAAAGAACAAAACATTCCAAGACAAACACTTGCTACCCACAGTAGAATTTGGTGGAGGTTCCATCATGCTGTGGGGCTGTGTGGCCAGTGCCTGTACTGAGAATCTTGTTAAAGTTGAGGGTTGCATGCATTCTACTCAATATCAGCAGATGCTTGAGAATAATATATAGGAATCAGTCAAAGTTACCATGGGGCTGGATATTTAAACAAGACAACAACCCAAAACACTGCTTAAAATCTACTCAACAAGGAACAAGTACAATGTTCTGAAATGGCCATTGCAGTCCCCAGACCTGAATATCTTTAAAAATATGTGGGACGATATGAAGTGGGCTGTCCATGCTCGGCAACCATCAAATCTAACTGAACTGGAGATGTTTTACAAGGTGGAATGGTCCAAAATACCTTTATCTAGAATCCAGAGACTCATTGCAGGCTATAGGAAGTGTTTTGAGGCTGTTTTTTCTGCTGAAGGAGGCTCAACTAAATATTGATGTGATATTTCTGTTGGGGTGCCCAAATTTATGCACCTGTCTAATTTCATTTTGATGCATATTGCACATCTTCTGTTCATCCAATAAACCTAATTTTACTACTGAAATATTACTGTTTCAAAATGAAGTTGCTGATCCAAACACCCAATTATTTATAAATGAAAATCATGGATATTGTCAGGGGTGCCTAAATTTTTGCATACAGCTGTGTATGTATATATATCCTTACTGGTGTTTCAAACCCGCAGTCTCTTGCTTCTATGATGAGTTACTACTTCGTTACTACACGCTTTCTAACAATGTCTTTACAAAAATTAAGTACGTATATCATGGAGTACACCCGCGTGTATTTACTTACAATGCAGGTAATATTGTTAAAACCGACTTTCGATGAGTTTCTCTTCAAAACATGATGTCGCTATCAATACAATAATATCTAAAACTCTTTAATGATACAGATATACATTATGTAAAGCAAGTCAAATTATAAACGGAACCAAACACAGCTTTGGATTTACAACTGGTGTGCACACTGATGCGAGCCTGGAAATCCAGACCCAAATCCAAAAGCTTAAGGGTCTGGCATCGAGCAATGAAAATGGACCAACTCGAGGGGTGGCACCAAACATGCATTTGAAAATCTCACTGCACGCAATTGGATAACACTATGATCAATCACCAGTGGGTTTTTGCTAATCCACATAATGTTTAGCTACCAGCGGAGCTAACTGGTAGATTAAACTCTTGCCGTATCCGGTCAGCAAAAATGAAAAAACGTCCTTCTTGCAAAGGAATGATTCGAGTGCCGTCTTCTGACTTGGCTTTTTATCTTTTAGATAAAAAGCCAAGTCTAATTTGTTTATTGTAGTGGCCAAAGCCGTTTCAAACAACTGGTGTTCATCCATAGTTTACTAATGACTTCGACGTTGCAGCGCTCTTGCCATCTATTTTAGCTCGCCTCTATTATCAGATACAACAATGTGATTGGTGCAGCTTGGTGACAAGGGCATAGTTAATGAGCATCATTACTGAATGCCAGAGTGACTCGCTGAGCAAATTCAAATTGTGCTTGTGAGCACTCTGGATTTCCAGGGTACACTGATGCTACCTGGCAATTTTTTTTTCTTTTTTATAAAGCTCCCCCATGGTAAACCACAGTATGCATCACTACAACGCATTCCAAATTATTATGCAAATTATATTTCACACAGATTTTTCTAAATAGTCGATGCAAATGACAGTCACTATAATTTTCATGTTACCAACCATTAGGGTATAAGTCGAATTTCATTGAACAAACCACCCATAAACAGTATTTTTTCAAAAATAAAAAAAATAAAAATGCACTGTTCCAAATTATTATGCACAACAAATGGGTATGTGTTGAATTTGCAGCATTATGAGGTCATATTTACTGAAATCAAAAGCTATTTCAATCAAACACATCTTAACAGGGCATTTTCTTCTTGAAGTTCTTTGCAGGATGTCAGAATTGCCTCCCAGAGCTGCTATTTTGATGCAAACTGCCTCCCACCATCATAGATCTTTTGCTTGAGGATGCTCCAAAGGGTCTCAATAGGGTTGAGGTCAGGGGAGGATGGGGGCCACACCATGAGTTCTCTCCTTTTATGCCCATAGCAGCCAAAGACAGAGGTCTTCTTTGCAGCATGAGATGGTGCATTGTCATGCATGAAGATGACTCTGCTACGGAAGGCATGGTTCTTCTTTTTGTACCATGGAAGAAAGTGGTCAGTCAGAAACTCTATATACTTTGCTGAGGTCATTTTCACTCCTTCAGGGACCCTTAAGGGCACTACCAGCTCTCTCTCCATGATTCTGGCCCAAAACATGACTACGCCTCTTCCTTGCTGACGTCGCAGCCTTATTGGGACATGGTTGCCATCCACCAACCATCTACTACTCTAAGGTTCCATTCTGCCTCAGGAAGAAGGCATTAAATTCAAGGGTACCCCTGTAGCAAAACAACCCCCTCAGGCCAGAACAAAACAATGTAAGGAGATGTGTTAAAGTACAGGTTTTATTAGTGATCACTACTGTGTTGTGTGTTACACATCACAGACTAACTAATCAGTCATTTTAGCTTTGAAAAGTAATCTTGAAGTGGTACAGGTTATTCAAGTTGAAGGTGGTATGATACATCTCTTTTACCCTAAACTACTAACATCTGACCCCTGGCACCAGGTCAAGGCAAGTGAACTCTGACCTGCTGAGAAGGAATTAACTTAAACAGACCAAACACACAAACATACACACACACACACACACGCACGCACGGACAATAGCTAAGGCAGCTTATAGAAGGGCTTTCAAGACAGACCTATACAAATTCATGCTGGATATTCAAAACACCATGTCCAAATCAAGACCCAGTTGTTCAAGATCAAATATGCACTTGTGTGTCAAACCAATTCTGAAGATACAGTAGCTGGCCTGCCTGCCATATTCACCATGCACCATTGAAGACTGCCTGGGCCTTTATATAGGGTAAACTGCTGCAGGACATAATTAGAGCAGGATACCCTGGTGTGGTCTGGTGGGCCTGAGTAAAGCACTGCTAGTCCCTGGGAGGATAAAGAGGAACGGGAGGATAAAGAGGAACGGGAGGATAAAGAGGAACGGGAGGATAAAGAGGAACGGGAGGATAAAGAGGAACGGGAGGATGAAGAGGAACGGGAGGATGAAGAGGAACGGGAGGATGAAGAGGAACGGGAGGATGAAGAGGAACGGGAGGATGAAGAGGAACGGGAGGATAAACGGACGGGAGGATAAACGGACGGGAGGATAAACGGACGGGAGGATAAACGGACGGGAGGATGTGCTTTGAAACATTTGGCAAATAGGGATTAACTAACAGGTGTCAATACATGATATTAATGTAATTCATTACAATGGGTGTGTCCATGCAGTTCAGGTTAAACACTTTCCTCCCTTCTCAAACACAATTTAGCAAATTCAAATGCACACTCACATTGAGTGCAAGCAGTAGTCATGCTCTTTGACAATCAAGATGAAAACTAATTCTAAAACCTTTCAAACATGTTCTAGCAAGCTCCTGGGGCTCTGTTGCCCAATGTTACTGTGATGATGTCAAAGACTGCAGGCCTTACTATTTAATAGTGACACTCAAGCAGAAACATGTAATGAAACACACATTCAGAGTAACCAAAATACTGACATATCTGAGGGAACAGGCCGTAAATCAAGCAGCGATTACTAGCAGTAGCATCACAAGGATTACACCACTAACTCTTATCATACATCCCTTACAAGCTGATTGCTTCCCATCCGATCCCATTCAGCCCGACTCAATCTCATCAGCAACCAACAAAAGGTCCCAAAATTAGAGAGGTGTCAAAGCGGGATCCAGTCTATGTGTGGTAGTCTACTGTACGAGTCAGAGTGGGTTCCAGTCTATGTGTGGTAGTCTACTGTACGAGTCAGAGTGGGTTCCAGTCTGTGTGTGGTAGTCTACTTTACTGGAAGATTCAGAGTGGGTTCCAGTCTGTGTGTGGTAGTCTACTTTACTGGAAGAGTCAGTGGTTTCCAGTCTGTGTGTGGTAGTCTACTTTACTGGAAGAGTCAGTGGTTTCCAGTCTGTGTGTGGTAGTCTACTTTACTGGAAGAGTCAGTGGTTTCCAGTCCGTGTGGTAGTCTGCTTTACTGGAAGAGTCAGTGGTTTCCAGTCCGTGTGGTAGTCTGCTTTACTGGAAGAGTCAGTGGTTTCCAGTCCGTGTTGTAGTCTGCTTTACTGGAAGAGTCAGTGGTTTCCAGTCCGTGTTGTAGTCTGCTTTACTGGAAGAGTCAGTGGTTTCCAGTCCGTGTTGTAGTCTGCTTTACTGGAAGAGTCAGATTAAGCTTTTGTGATTGACAGCAGTAGAGAGAATTCACATAATACAATGTGTGTAGAGAGAGGAAAACCATTTCATTCCTCAACAACAATATGGAATAACATTTTTTTTAAAGTTATGCAAATATTAGTTAATTTGTATATCCGATTCATCGATTAATCAAAGAAATAACCAAAAGATTAATCGACTATCCAAATAATTGTTAGTTGCAGCCCTATTAACAACATTGTGTAAACCAGCTAATACACTAGTACATCATCCTGTAAACCAGCTAGTAACCCACTAGTAGATCATCATGTAGGTTAGTGTAGGTGTATGCCAGTAAGGGCTGGTGGAAAGTAGGGTTGTGATGGTACACCTAATCCACAGTACGATATGTATTGGGATTTGAGGGTCACTTTATGTTTTTGGTACAGCGCAATAATGATTGTGCAGTTATTAAAAGATCAGTTTTTAGTTTATTTGGCAAAACATGGGTGCATATCCACAGCTGTAAACACATCTATCAATTTCTGCTGATAAGGGCTGCTTAAATATAGTGGGTAGACAAACTTGATTTTGTTTCTTTGCATTTCCTTGTTGCACCAGTGACATTGTAGGACCCTATAAAATCTTTTAGGCAAAGTGGTGCACATCACCTCTTCTATTCACCCACCCGCCCACAACCAATAGTTTTTCTCCTTTTAATCCTTTCAGGGTCCCATTGGTTGTGTGCACTCTTGGTTACTAGTACAAAAGTAAATATTATGGAAAGCCATTTTTGTCAATATTATATAAATAAATATGGCTATGAAATAAGTCCTGAAATAAATAAATGACACAATAAATATATAAATATTTAAATATAAATATATAAACCTAGTTCAATAAAATAAATAAATAGTTTTTAATTTCATAATGGTATTTTTCAAAGGAAACATTTTATTTATTTCAGGGGACTTTTATTTTATAATCCCACATTTATTTATTTCAAGGCACTCTTATTTCATAATGACACATTTCATAATATCCATTTGTTATATTCAAATGAATGGGGCGTGGTTATCTCACAGATTCAAACACACAGCACACGTATGTTTGACCATTGAAATACTCGGGCGAATAAGTGACCTTGAAAATATAGACATAGATTTCGAAGTTTTAAATAGTTTGAGAGCGATTGAGCTCCTTATTCGTGTGGAAGACATCATAAGCTTATGAAGATATGCTTGCTTGATCTAGTCTATCAACCCGAGAAATCGCGGATCTGTTTGGTGTCACAAAGCATGATTCAGAGGAGATCGATTTATCAACCTCAGATCTGTTTGGTGTGTTACCCAGCACAATTCAGAGGAGATCTCTAAATCGTGCTTTGTGACACAACAGACAGATCCGCGATTTCTAGGGTTGATAGACCAGTCAACACAAAGAAAACCACAAACACAAAAAAACAGTGCTCAATCGGTCTCAAACTAATTAAAACTTTGAAATCTATGTCTATATTTTGAAGATCACTTATCCGCCCGAGTTTTTCAATAAAGTCTTCAATACGGTGCTGTTGATTTGGTTTCTGTGAGATAACCACGCCCCATTCATTTGAATATAACAAATGGATATTATGAAATGTGCCATTATGAAATAAGAGGGCCTTGAAATAAATAAATGTGGAATTATGAAATAAAATTCCCCTGAAATAAAAGGTTTCCTTTGAAAAACACCATTATGAAATAAAAAACAATATATTTATTTTATTGGACTGCGGTTATATATTTATATTTAAATATTTATATATTTATTGTGTCATTTATTTATTTCAGGACTTATTTCATAGCCATATTTATTTATTTAATATTGACAAAAATGGCTTTCCATAAAATATGGTAGTTCCTAAAATGTATCAGTAATTATTGTGATTTCTATACTCTGATGAAGGTGATGTATGAGAAATGTTGAGCATATTTTGTGAGCCAAATAAACCACATTTTTTTTATACTTTATTGTTTTGGATCTGCTCCCTGTCGATCTTTTTTGAGTTGCTCTTGGGATCTACGTTTGCTTAGGTTTAGCACTCTGCATACAACATATTTTGATGAAGTGCAATTTTTATGATGAGGCAAAGCACCCAGATCACAGCACGATCCAGAAATGCTCTCACAATCTGAGTCTACTAACAGCCAGTTGTTACAGACAGACAATACTTGAAGAGGCATTGCTACAGTAAAGGCTCCTAACACACTCTTTACAATGTAGGTATAAGGGAAAAGGTAAGCCTATATTATTTACAAACAGTAAAAATACTAACATTATACTGCACTGAAGGGGGGTCAGATGGCTCAGTGGTTAGGGAGTCAGATTTGTAGTGGAAAGGTTGCCGGTTCAATTCCCGACTGTGCCAAATTACACTGTGTCCTTGAGCAAGGCACTTTACACTAAGTAGCTCCAGGGGTATGTCCCTATATTCACTGTAAGTCACTCTGGATATGAGGGTCTGTTAAATTACTAAAATGTAAATGTAAATTGAAGGGCCTATATGCCTACAGTGGGGAAAAACACACACCATCACACACAGCCTGTTTAAAAACAAAGATGTAACTCAGACAGTCCAAGCAGATTCTTGGTAGGAGGCCATGCTTCAGAAAACACTACTTTGGGTCAATACTACAATCAGGAAAAGGAAGAGGTTGGTGTGTGTCTGGTCAGTGAAATACTGTGCATGACAAAATAGAAAACAGATTGTGAATTCCTGCTGTGGGGTTGCTGTGGTGCTGTAGCACCAGTGGTTAAACTGGGCCGGGGCTCTCTGGGGCTCAGCCCTGGCACATAAGCCTGCTCATTTGTGTCCGGATGTGCCTGCTTGCAGTCAGTTGCCTACTGGAAATATATCACATAAAATTTGATAAAAGTGATGCTTCTGAAAACATGATATTTCTGATAATAAATGAAAAATTTTTGAAATGGCATGTCTATTTTGTCTCGGTGGAGCTGAGGTGGGAACAATTGGAACACGGCCGTATTCTTGTTCAAAAACTCAATTTAAATTTACTGCAAACCACATTGTTTACAATCTATCACTACAACTATCACAATCTATTTCCGGACTTTCGACCTTCAAAACAGTGTTCCAGCCACTGAATTCTATCTGATTTATTTTGTACAGTCAGAATCTATTAAAACATTAATTTCTGTTGCATCGGCACACACAGAGAGATATGTGCATGTATGAAGTCGTCATTTCCGTTTTAGATTTAGTTGTGTTTTGCGAAAAATAATGACTTGTGTAAAAAAGTATGAATGTGTGTGTTTTGTAAGAATAGAAACCATATCATGTTTTTATAGTTATTTATATGATTAATTTGGACACTTGGGAATACCTAGGCTGTTGACTCTATCACTCCAAAATTTTTGACATATGTTGTACTCCTTTGGGGGACATGATTAAAAGGTTTTCCAGGAGCCTCATTAATAAAACTTTGCGGTGGATTTGCGTCAGAAGTGGCGTACCGACGAAATATAGGACGTGCGTACGCAAAGAAATATTCAGATTTATAAAACCGTGTGCACGCACCACCTACGCCGTTTTCCCTTTATAAAATCATAATCAACTCTAAATGTGGGGCAGCTTTTGCGGCTGCATGTCACGCCCATAAATAGTCTGTGAAACGCCCCGCAATTACTATTCATTGATTCAGAAATCATGGCAAACACAGAGAGGAAAACCAAAAAAAGAAACTTCATTCAATGTGAAGTAGAAATTATTAGGGATGTGCCGATACCAATACCAGTACTTGGTATCGGGCCGATACTGGGCATAAGTACTTGTACTTGTGAAAAAGGCCTGATACTCCAAGCCGATACTTTTTACACATTTAAGAGCGTTCTGCTGCGGCAACGCTTTACAGATTAGCCATAGATGACCATAGTTGTAAATCTGATTCACGTAAATGTTTCAACAGAAATGTAGAGCTATTCCAGCCTTATGCATATATTTCATATTGATGATAACGACAGTCTACTTCATTATTCAGAGACCATGCTTATAAAGCTGTACAAATTTATTTATTGCTATTTAAAAAAGAAAAGCGATTTAAATGCGATAATGCTTCCCGGCAATATGAGGTTGCACACAAAATCACAGACTAAAACGCATATCATTCCAAAGACGGAGCCACGCGTTAGCCATTGAAAAAAACTATTTTCCTCAGTTTTGTCCAGTAGAGTTCAAATGGCGAAATATGAAATAGTTTTTCTCGTTGCTATTTTCATGTAGCCTAATATTTGTGAAATTATTAAAATAGGGAAAAAATATTAGAATCCTCAAGGAAATGTGCACATTTAAGTACAGGAAAGAACGAAGGATGCAAGTTATTAGTAGGGATGGGCCGATACCACTTTTTATGGAACGAGTACAAGTACAGAATATTTCATTTTGGGTACTTGCCGATACGAGTACCGATACGAGTACTTTTAAGACCTATGCCAAATGTCACATTTATCAAGCTAAAATCTGCTATTTCTTAGATGTTGATCAGCCAATTCAAATATAGAAAAATATTCCTACATTTCCAGAGGAACTTAATATACATTGCAGGTCAAGAATGTGTAGCTAAATTTTATTACAGATGTCAATGGTTTACATCTCCTTCCCTAACTAGCAAAAGTGAGAGAAACAAGTTTGTAAACTCGAACACAATAGCCAATTTGTATAATAATCGAATTTGCCCTAAGCATTACAGACGTTTTGTATAAGATGAGAATGTCTGTTTGAGTGTTCCGCGGTATACAGAAACTTCATGTAGGCTTATTGTGCAAGAAGCCTGTTATACCTAACACATCTGGCATTACCCAGCTAAGGGTTGGCTGAGATAACCCTGACCTGTCAGCCAATTCCCTCTGTAAAGTGCCAGTCGCCAGAAATCCTGTTATGAAAGGTGCCACTAAATAAAATGCACTATTAGGCTATTATCTTTTAACAGCGCAAGATCAACCATTGTGCATCAATATGCATTGTGATGGAATGGCTTTTTATAACCATCCATTTAACTGTATCTGATAATCTATAGATATCAGTGTTAATCTAATTGTAAATGGGAAGTAGTTCTGCGTAAATAGAATTTTTTGCACCTTTCAAAATGTTTAAGACATGCGTATTTTAATGAACTAAACATAAATGAACATTATGATTCTGTAGCTCTGCATCTCCTTGCTTCAGGTCCAGTGTAACAAGAGTCTAAATTTGGGTATTTTTTTGGGGGGTGGAATTTGACAATCGGGGCAATCCCTAAAAGGTTTATCTCATTGTCAGTTGACCATTGCCTGCACATCTATGTAGGCTTAAGTGCACAGTATACTACAGATTCCCAACCTGGCAAGCGCCAAAGTGACATCATGGAAGCGCCGTAACAGTTTATACGCGTGCGTGGTGCTCGCAACACAAGTTGCAGTCTTTTCCTGAACAGAGGTGTCACAACTGAGGAGAGGCTACCGACTTTGATATTTTCACGGACTGGAAGAAGAAGAAAAAGTTAAACGATGGCAGAACTGGCAGCAGCATTTACGTTAATGTCAACACTGGTTAAGATTATCTTAACTGTGTTGTTATGAACCATTAACTGAGTTATTATGAATCATTTACTGTGTCCTCAAACTCGTCCATGCTTCCTGTTTCATTTTGACGTCACTTTGGCGCGCGCCCGGTCGGGTGCGTTAAGTATACTGCAGGCATTAGGCTGTATTTTTTCATGAATGTTCCTGGGAGTTCCTTAGTTGCTTAGGATGTGGAAGCGCACGAAAGTTCGAGAAGACCTTCTACTGACTTAAAAAAAAATCTCACGACCTGTGGGGCATATTCCTGGCCCCCCTAGGGAGAGCACCCCCACATTAGAAATCCCAATGGAACCCCTGCGTAGCACAATACACTACACTGCTCTCATGTTAGGTAGTAAGTAAACAACTAAGATATAAAGGAAACAAGAAAGTAATAGCAAGTTTATAAACGCAAAGATACCCCACAAAAACCAATAAGACAAGCACTAAAGCAGTAAAGTAGTAGTAATAATATAAATATACATTTAGTGTGACAGCTAATCTGGCAGTTAGAACATCTGACCCGTAAGTGAAATGTTGAGAGATTCAATCCTCACACTAAATATATGAAAACATATTTCCTTCTCTTGATGTCTGGTCTGATGAGTCTCGATTTCTGCAGTGACATTCAAATGGTAGGGTAGGAATTTGGCATAAACAACATGGATCCATGCTGCCTTGTATCAAGGGTTCAGTCTGGTGGTGGTGTAATGGTGTGGGGGACATTTTCTTGGAACAATTTGGGCCCCTTAGTACCAACTGAGCAGCGTATAAATGCCACAGTCTACCTTCGTATTGTGCTGACCATGTCCATCCCTTTATGAACACAGTGTAACCATCATCTAATGGCTACTTCCAGCAGGATAACACACCATGCCACAAATCTCACATCATCTGAAACTGGATTCTTGAACATGACAATGAGTTCTCTGTACTCAAATTTCCTCCACATTCACCAGATCTCAATCCAATCTAGAATTTCTGGGATGTATTGGAACAAAAGATTTGCATCATGGATGTGCAGCCAACAAATCTGCAGCAACTGCATGATGGAAATAAATCATTATAGACCAAAATCTCTGGTGAATGTTTCCAGCACCTTCTTTAATCTATGCCACAAGGAATTAGTGCAGTTTGGATGACCAACCAGGTACTAGTAAGGTGTACCTAATGAAGTAGCCAGGGAGTGTATACGCATGTGTGTGTGTCTGTGTGTGTGTGTCTGTGTGTGTGTGTCTGTGTGTGTGTGTCTGTGTGTGTGTGTCTGTGTGTGTGTG
>JACXGM010025350.1:0-15340 GCA_016801145.1 Umbra pygmaea | reverse complement strand
AGCAGATTCTTCAGGCGCGTCTAACATAAAAATTACCGCTTTCAGAGACGTTGCTCACATCACATCTACGTCATCACGCTCAGCTGAGGCTGCGCAGTATGCTCGGCTATCATTTTAAAAAGTTGTTCAATTGGGCTTCAAGCTCTCTCCGTTGAAATGAATGAGATCGTTCCATCCTGTTATTAATACATCCATGATTCCTGACAGCTATTTAGATTTTGTGAAATGTTGATTCTAATATTGTTTGTATTTTGTAGTAAGTTGACGCTTTTAACCCCTGGATCCAATATACGTGTTCCTAAAGTTTAGTTATCTTAAATCATTGTTTATGTATTTCTGTAGTTTTCCAAAAAGTTACATAGTGCAGGTTTAAGACTGCAAATTATTATACTGTAAGTAAACCAATGTTTCAAATAACTATGGTAGCTAAAAAAACGAGATAATGAGCCACAGGAGTGTTTTAGCTAATACTTTTGATTAGTATTTATTTAACTGTTGAGAAAATAATTGAGAAGACACATCCACCTGACCACTCTTTCCTCCTCATGTCCTCGATTTATTCCTTACCTATATTTTCGATGAATCCCCTGTTTTTCACAACTACAGAACAGTAACTCTGTCCTTCTCCCTCTTCTTCCCTAGCTACATTCATCAGAATGGCTGGCAGCACATTCTGCAGTGGAGGCTATACAAAGGCATGGAATGTTAACGCACACGTTATTTTTACACACTAAACAATAGCTTGCAAGATACAGTATAATAGTATGTCTGCATGTCGCAATATTAAGTTTTGAAGTCGATTGCATATTTGTAGATTGCTTTCCTTAAAATTTGAACAGAATAATGGACCAGCTAGTCTATAACACGGGTCTAAAAAGATGTTCCTGGCAGGTGCAATTTCTTTAAGACTGCAAGGGAAGCTCGGATTCCCCTAAAACGTCAAAACATTAATGGTCAAATATGTACTATTGTGATAACATTTCATTGACTAAAAATGCACTACAACATGTTCATCTCGAAGACAAGTTCGTTCAGAATCAGCTACATTTAGCAGGTCAACAGACTTGATTTCCTTCTCATACATTCCCGTAGAATCACATTGCATTTCCCTGTTGAAGCCTGGCATCCATGGACTTCAATGGGGCTGCTTTGAAAAAACTTTTTTCAGTGCTTCCAAACTAGATGGTCATTGGATAAATGCTGCATTTATGTCCTGCCAAACATTATTTTTTACACACTAAACAATAGCTTGCAACATACAGTATAGTCTGATTCTGGAGAAGCCAGGCTAGCTATCCCATCTGTGTAACTTGCATTTTCATAGTTAGTCAAATTTACCACTAACCATACATTTTGAGTTATATACACCAATGTTAAGAAGATGTTATTAGCTTTAAAGCGACGTACAACTTGTGTATTAACTCTTAAAATTTACCTCAGTAGAGCTAGTTAATTAAGATAACTACCCAGATCAGTTGAGAAAATCCACTGTTTTTTGTTCATATAATGGTGTCTGCATGTCGCAATATTACGTTTTGAAGTCGATTGCATATTTGTAGATTGCTTCTCATTAATATTTCAACAGAATAATGGACCAATTAGTCTATAACACAGGTCTAAAAACATGTTCCTGGCAGGTTTCGATTACTTTAAGACTGCAAGGGAAGCTCGGATTCCCCTAAAACGTCAAAACAGTAATGGTCAAATATGTACTATTGTGTTAACATTTTATTGACTAAAAATGCATTACAACACGTTCATCTCGAAGACAAGTTCATTCAGAATCTACTCCTTTCAGGTGTAGAAAAGAGCTTCTCCTGTTTAAAGCGGCTGAAGTCCTACACCCGTAACACAATGGGCCAAGGCTGTTTAAGCAGCCTAGCTCTGCTGGCCATTGAGAAGAAAATGGTCAGGTCACGGGAAGATGTCTAGTTGGTACGACAGGGTCACAGAGCATTTTCTTGAAATGGAACCTAGGGCAAAATTTACGTAAATAAATTGACAATTTTATGATGTAGGCTGAAAATGAGCTTCCCCTCTTTGAAAGACCAGCAGCTGCCACTGGTTTCTGGGTGTCAAGCATTGTTGACTAAGTGAATAGTGAACTGATTATCAGTGCTAAAATCATTTTTATCTTCCCTGGCATGAACGTAAAGTTGAAACAAACCATTTTTTTGAGGGGGTGGAGGGGGACCCGTAAATTTCCGACAATTACATTTTAGAGAACGTGATTGGTATATTCATTGCCAACAGCATTGTTTTTGTTTCAAATGTTTAAATAAATTGAAAAATAATAATTGTAATATGCAAATCGACACTGTAGTGGGCCCCTCCAAGGCCATGGGCCCTGTGACGCATATCCATCATTCCCCACGTCAGCGACCACCACCCTGCTAGTGATGTGTGAATCCTGAACGACTCAACTCTTTTCAGTGAACTGGGTGTACTACTAAATAACTGCTCTAAAAGATTTGTTAATGAGAATTACTTTTGCGCAAGTTAACCCCACCGCCCTTTCATTGTTTGTGACAACTCTCTAGAGAATCTCTATCTGATATTCAGAAACACTCCCGCGTGCAGGTGAGTGAGAGAGATTCTAAAACCAGACTTAGTGAGCACAATCCATTCTGCAGGGAGTTTGTATGACATTTCAGGGACAGTGACACACTCTATTTGCTAAATAGAGACAACATGTTAACTTCGGCCAAGGCCACTACAGCCAATTAGAATTGGCCTTTTATATGAATTGTGTTGTTTATAGCTTTTTTGCTAATACAAAAAGTAAAAATATTAACAATGGTTATTTGTGTTACTCCTAGTATGTTAGCTTATGAAGTGTTCAGTTGGTCTACAGTAATGGTAGACTACAGTTTCCTAAAATATTTTATTTTGAATGGAATTGTGTTGGACATACTAATTAAAGCATTTAAATTAAAAAAATGTTGAAAATTTGTTTTGCGGAATACTTTATTCACAAGATTGTGCTAAATGTACCTTCCCCTCTTCTTAATGATGTGCATTAAACATGTTAACCAAATGTTATGAAATATGTTACGCAAATAATACAATAATAGACAATGTACCTTAAAAGAATAATAGAGGAGTATAGCATATTGCAACTATAAAATAAGTAATCTTATAAATAACTAGTAATCTGAAGGATTCAGTTCAGTATAGTGATTTTGAATGTCCATCGCTACACCAGACCTAGCAGCTAGACTAGTTATTCACAGCTAGCTTTAACAACCTACTTGCCCAGTCAATGATGACAAGTCTTCAAGTCTGTGAGTTGATTAAAGTTAATTTGATTTGAGCATGAATGAGTGTGTTCATGAGAGCTTGGTAAGCTAGCTAGGAAGCTAATATAAGTTTTCTGAACCCAGAATCGTGCATCATGGAGAGGAAGAGGAAAAAGAAAGATAAACTTTTTTCTAGCGTAAATTGTGCTTATGATAAAATAGCTGTTTTTGGGGGAAATTGTAGACATATAGGCTTACTGAACACTGATCATGAACAGATGTCTTCATGAAAATGTATCTTATATAGTCAAAGGTTTTACCATAATAATTAATAAGTAATTTAAACAATATTATGCACCATAGAGTAGAGTTAAAAGGTAGACCCCAGCTCAGTCCTGTCCAGCCATGTACATCCCAGCCCAGCCAAGTACAGGGCATTTAATATCTGGCTCAAAGTAGTTTTGCTGAATACTTGTCATCAGATTGTGCTATTTTCTCCGCTTTTCATTGACACACAGTAAAACATCTTTAAAAAAATCATATGAAACATATTAACCAAATAATACAATAGCCTATGTACTGTAGCATAAGAAAGAACTAAACTAAATAACTAAATAATCAAAGCAATAACATGCCGCTGAAAAGGTCTGTGCATGGCCCTGTCCTAGACAAAAGTGTATTAAACGTTTCCCCATAGATTTTGGTGTGGATTATAGATTACTTTGAAATAAAGTAAAACTTCTACCAACTATCGGTAGGTACAGTTTTTTCACATATCATTATTATTCAATCCAGTGGCCAAACTCCATGTAATGTAACATAATGGAGGATAAATGACATTTGCATTTGAACAAACCCCTTGAAGGAGCATGGTGCTCCCATAGTGAGGTCCCTTGGAATATATTGTATATCTGCCTTGTTCAAGGACAGAATGACCTGTTATTCACCTTGTCATGTCAGGAATTAGATGAATATAAGGTGCCGTAACGTTTTTGCTCCGGGGTGGCAGGATACCCGCTAGCGTACAGTACAGTCATTGTCAAAAGTTTTAAAAATGGCACAAATACTAATTTTCACAGTCTGCTGCCTCAGTGTTGATGATGGCAATTTGCATATACTACAGAATGTCATGAAGAGTGATCAGATGAATTACACTGAATTGCAAAGTCCCTGTTTGCCATGAAAATGAACTTAATCCCCAAAAACATTTCCACTGCATTTCAGCCCTGCCACAAAATGACCAGCTGCTATTATGTCAGTGATTGTCTCGTTAACACAGGTGAGAGTGTTGACAAGGACAAGGCTGGAGATAACTCTGTCATGCTGATTGAGTTAGAATAACAGACTGGAAGCTTTAAAAGGAGGGTAGTGATTGAAATCATTGTTCTTCCTCTGTCAATCATGGTTACCTGCAAGAAAACCTCTGCCGTCATCATTGCTTTGCACAAAAATGGCAAAAAACAGGCAAGGATACTTTGCAGTGTCATAGGTCCTAGCTTTTAGTTTATTTTTACTTTGTTGTATCTACACAATTGTTACCCTGTCTACATTAATCCAAACTACATTTGAGAAGATGCATCTGCCTCCTATCATTTGTTTAACTCCACCAAGCGACAGTCTTGTGTTATGGCATGGCAGGCAACGTGATTGATTTTAGAAATATATGAAATTTAACTGAAAACCGGAGACATCTGGAGTTATTTACAACACGAACCAGTGAAAATAATGTAATTCACTCACCTGAGATCCTGTAAAGTCGTCTCAAACTATTGCTAGGTAAGTTTTCCTTCGTCCTGGATTGTTTTTTGTATTTGGCCTGCATACCACAGTTGTCTTATGTGTGCAACAACTAATCAGCCATCTTGAATGGTGGACAAAAATACACTAGTAAAAATTAAATGCCAAAAAAATGTATATCACAGGACAGTTGGACTTCTTCAGCATCAGTTGCATTTCTTCGGCATCAGGGCAAATGATCATATCGTAGCACGGTCTGTATCTGGAGACATGAAGACCACCAATGTTCATAACTACAGTGCATCCGGAAAGTATTTACAGCACTTGTCCCACATTTTGTTATGTTACACCCTTTTTCTGAAATGGATTAAATAAATCATTTCCCTCAAAATTCTACAAACAATATCCCATAATGACAATGTGAAAGAAGTGTGTTTGAAATCTTAGCAAATATATAAATAATATATATATCCATCCATCTTCGTCCGATTATCCGGGGTCAGGTTGCGGGGTCAGCAGCTCCAGCAGGGGACCCAAACTTCCTTTTCCCGAGCCACATTAACCAGCTCTGACTGGGGTATCCCGAGGCGTTCCCAGGCCAGGTTGGAGATATAATCCCGCCACCTAGTCGTGGGTCTTTCCCGAGGCCTCCTCACGGATGACTGAGCTTCTCACCCTAACTCTAAGGGAGATGCCAGCCACCCTTCTGAGGAAACCTACGTCGGACGCTTGTACCCTGGATCTCATTCTTTCAGTCATGACCCAGCCTTGTAGGAATGAAAACTGACCAGTAGATCGAGAGCTTTGCCTTCTGGCTCAGCTCTCTTTTCATCACAATGGTGCAATAAGAAAGAACATATTGATTTAGAATTTGGAAGAACGGTTATCAGTAGTTTATGGAATAAAACAAAAATGTTTGTTTTACCCAAACACATACCTATTAATAGTAAACCAGATAAATGTTTTTGCACTGGTCTCTTAATTTTTTCCAGAGCTGTATAGGATGTTTCCATACCATATGCAGTGCTTTGTTACGTTTTCTCTTCTCTTTTCACACAGCTGTCTGTTTCTGCCTCTGGTTTTTGATTTTGTAAAAGAACAATAATCAGTTAACTATATCAAAGATCAAAATCAATTGAACGAACTAATTTGCATAGAATGACCCTGTTAACTTATACCGGTGCTCTGTTGGGTACAGTTACATTACTGCACCCAAGGGCATAGGAGCAGGTCGAGACATGTCCCTTTTGTCCTTGACTCTCTATCTCCATGCATTTCTTTGGAGAAGAAACAATAATGTAGGAAGAGTTCAATACGCCTCGGTTTCATGCGACTCGATTGTGAACACTGCGCTGTTGCACTCTGCTCCCAGTCCAATGAATTCACAGAACCCAGAAGACAAGGACGTATCAACAAATCGTGGTTTGTTAAATTAAAAATACTCTTCTGATGCTAGCAGGCAACAAGCATGCACACAAGCACTCCCCACAAGCCAGAAACTTGGGGCGAATCTAGCTGGGCTATGCTAATGTCCGGGAAGTATTTTAACGTTATTATTTGAGTACCGACGGACATTACTTAGACCGGTCATTCGAGAAATCTCCCGACCCTGCTCCCACCCTTCCCCCAGGACGTTTCTGAGAAGCTGTTTTCAGTCAACTTGCCTAGCAAAATAAAGGTAAATATAAATTACTTAGGTGTGGTTATTTTAAGTGTAGCCTACTTAGGTGTAGTTCCCTTAGATGTAGTTACCTTAGCTATAGTTAGCTGTAGTTACCGTAGCTGTAGATATCTTAGCTGTAGTTACCGTATCTTTACTAAAATCTAGTGATCTTAGTTGGGGATAGTGATCTTAAATGTACCTTAGGTCTAGGGTTCTTAACTATACCTAAAATAACCCCAACTAAGATAACTAAACCTAAGACAAGTATAGTTATCTTAAATGTACCTTAGGTCTAGTGATCATAGGTATAGTTGTCTTAGGCAAAGTTTTCTTAGGACCAGATACTGTAGTTGTAGTTACCTTTGGTGTTGTTACCTTAGATATACAGTAGTTGCATTATACAGTATATAGTTTACTTGGTTACCGTACATTGGTGCAGATTGATATACTCACTATTTCAGCAATTCAAGGATTACAGCATGTAACAGGTAAGCATTAATATACTATATACCGTATTTACTTACATTAAGGAAAGATGCCTTGTTTGGACGCTGTTAATATCATCTTTACAGTCTAGTAGTGTAATAGAAACCTTTTCATTATGGTATCCAAAACATTATGTTACATGATTGCATTGTTCATTGTTGCAGTATTTATTGTGTGTAGGCTCTGTTGGGACATTAGCGTTTGATGTGTAATACATTCATATGTATTGCACGTACTGTGTGCTTTTTATTTATTCACAGTCTCATTGTGAGGCTCATAATCCATCAACATCTTCCTCGTTGCACATGCTCAAAAGGGCACATCTCTGTTCCCATCCCCATTTGTTTGAATGGAGATACCCTAGCCAGCCCCACACAGTGTAAGTCACCAGTGACCGGAAAGCCCAATTATAAAGTCAGCAATCTGCATTGTTCTTGGAGCAAAAACGAATCAATGCGCTGAAGGCATATCCCCATCAGAAGACCTAATGATGTCTTTCTGGACCAAAGACTTGCACACTGCATAGTAATCTTCTGCTAATTAAGTTTATAATGCTCAGGCAGGCCTCCGCATCAGCACTATTCCACGGAGGACAGTGAAGTTATTTATTTATCTCGCTCTGCACCATCGTTGGCGCTATTATAATTAAAGCAAAATTATTCAAATAGGAAAAGGATTTATCGGAATTAGTGTTGACTGTAAGCACGGACCAGGGTTGTTTTCAATCATGAGGCCAAATTAATTCCAATTGAATACAACTCCTACATCAGTCAGGAAAAGTGTCGCTCTTAGCTTTGTGAGAAGCTCCTGGTCAATGTAAAAAAGCAACGGGAGCTGTATGCACGGATCAATAAGAGCAGCCATGTTCTCTATGTAACACCTTCGTGCTCTGTTCACTCGTGTGGCCATATTAAAATAGTTCAATATGCTGGATTCTTGATGATGTCTAATGATGAAAGGAAGAGAGGGAGGATGTGAAGGCAGGAGAACAGTCTGTTCATTGAGCACAATCATTTGAAAGATGTCTTTTCAACATCTATTCAATGTCTTTTCAACGCAAATATGTATATTCAACATCTTTTAAAAGTTGTGTGCTTTTCGAGTGGGGCACCATCTGAGAGGATTTAAAGGAACTCTAGCATCATCTTCAATGTGGTTTGTATATCTTTCCTATTGTATATGGTTGAATATAGTGTACGTTCCTTCGTTCTTAGTTAACACAGGTCAATTACACCGAAGGCAGTATATACTTCTCTCTTATTCAAGATTGTGGAACTTCAAAACTTGGCTTTTTAAAGAAGAAGTAACATGGGGCCTTTGTCTCTTACTTTCAGAGGTTAGTACAGGAGCTGTCCAGCTCTCCTGGCAGACTGTTAACTGACAAGCTTCTAGCATTTGGCACGATGTTATCCAGCAGGCAAACCGTCTCTAGACCTGACAGCTCAGCACACCTGCCAAAGAAACTTCCTCCAAACTCCTCTATATTGCTGAGTGACCAGTGCTCAAAGCTCAAGCAACTGTTCCATGCCTCTCACAATGGTACATTTTCCTCTTTTCTTTGATTAGACACCGAGGCTGTAGCAGATACTTTCATGGCTAATGAGACAGTGGATAGGGGCTTTTATTTATTCTCCATTTGTCGGGGAGTACAGACACATTGGATTTTGAGGAAGGAAAGATATTTGAGCAATTTCTTATCCTGCTTGACTATTCAAATAATGACATTTGGCAGGGCTTACATAGGAAAATAGTATATATTCACCTACGTATGTGGACTGTTGCCTCTGAATTGCAAGGTACTGGTGTTAGCCTTAGCAACTAGAAGGGCTCCTCATCTCTGATGGAGTGATGCAATTGGACACAGCTGAAGAAGTAGATGAGAACAACTTAATTTGCTCTCCCTTTCTACCTGTGTGCCTACAAACGTAAGGCCTTCTCTCTAATGCAGCCGTGACCATGATAGATAAGCCTGCGTAAGTCTACAAAGCCTGCTTCAATGGAAGTGAGATTAGTACACGGTCTCCCTCTGCGTACCCCCTGAGCACTGGAAGTGACCCCGGCCTTGGCGACAGGACAGCTAGCCACGCTGCTCCCAGACGCTCCAGCACAGTAGCACGCTCCATAATTAGCCATAATGGTGTCTGAATGCAGGACAGGTTAATGAAATGTTGTCTCGATGAAGGAAATAGGAGCTTATGAGTAGAGAAAACAGCAGGGCTCTGCCAAGTGCCCGATGATAGCAATTTGCAGAGTGAGTTATTTCCCATATCCTCGATACAGCGGGTACTCTGAGCGTGTTGTGTTCTTAAATGGGGTATAGTGTTCTATTTCCCATCCATTAATATGCATGGAATGGCTAATGAGGCTGAACCAACTAAGATAATAAGATTCTGGGGCTGCTACAGCATCACACACACTGCATTAATGCTGTGTGACTGTGTGTTGAAGCATTTGTCTCCAGATTTCTTTGGACAAAGGCAAAAATGAGACTAAAGAAATAGGCACTATGGAACATGCATTCAGTGATTTTGATATGCATTTTACAGTAATTGCTTCACTAAACTGGTTGACGAAGGAAGCCTTTTATTCATTGAGCATTAGGGTAGGTTTTTATTGGGTATTATAATACATAATTAGATCATTCTTTTTATGTTTTCATTTGTGTTCAGCACTCACACTTATGTACAATAGAATAAAGATAGTGAAGTATCCGATTTATTGGAGTGTTGTAGTAGTAATTGGACTTTTATGTAAATGAGGAGACTAATTACAAATGACTGATCTATCTGAAGCCATCTAGAGATGCATTCATGGATGTGTGCCTTTATATTTAGGCTATAAAATTATAGTAGACACACACCATGTAAACCCATTTATATCTCCAAAAACTATCAATTGTCACAAACACTGAACTCCTTATTATGTGTTCTCGTGTAGACAAATTCCTCCATGTTTTTATTTGTTCCTGAATTATATAATCCAACTGTATACAACCTATGCTTACATTATTTAAAAGAAAAGCATCAATGATTTCTCACATACATCTCTCACCAGGCACCTAGAAGTAGGTTGTACAGCTAAGAACTGTCAGACTTGCGAATGTTATTAAACATTACTATAAATTGTAACATCCTCTTTGAAGGGAAAAGATATGATTTTTGCCAAGAAACTGGCCTCTCCCTGTCAGCAGTTCTCCACATTGAACTGAAGCTGCTGCATTAGCGTTGTCTTCTCTCAGTATATAATGTGTCCTCATTCAGTCAGTGGAAGGAGAGAGAGCGTTTGACTACAATAGGCTATTATTGGCTATCATGGTTTTGAAACAGACTCTCTGGAGAGACCGGGAGACTTTCGTGAACTGGAAATGTCTGCTATTCATTTCTCGGAGAGAGCTGTGGCGTTTCCTCCTGATTTGTAACCGTACTTAGATTGCACAGCGGTGTTTCACTAAGTAGGAATTGGATCTTGGTTCACCGGTACTGGAACAAATCCCCCTTCAAATGGACCAATCTGCTGAATGGAAACTGCCGTTGCGTTCCTCCCTCCTGAAACGACACTACCGTTTCGTTCCTCCCTTTTGAAACGACACTACCGGCGCTAGAGTTTGGTGTAGTGGTCTAAGCTCCTGACTCTGGAGCACTCACGTCCCCTGGCGATGGGAATTCGAGCCCTGGCTCAGCCAACTGTCTGTGCCCTTCATGTTTCTTTCTTTCTACATACTGTACATGTCTCTTTAGCATCTGCTTCCAATGGCCCTGTCAATATCTTTGTTTTGAGAAAATACCCCCCAACAAAATAATTATACGACCAGGCCTGAATGGACACCATCTCACCCTCCCTCTGCCTTTGATATGGCCCCTGACTTTACCCTGCTTCTTTCCTTCCAGACAGGATCTGACCCGTCTGTCCACCACCTCAACAACTCTTGACCCCTCTCTTTGCATCCTACTCTAGAATGAACTCTGTTTCTCAATATACTTTCTTGGTCCTCCCTTTATCACCTCCCCCAACCCAGGCTGGACACCTCCACACCTCGTCCCCCTCTGGCTGGAACCCCCCCCACTCCCACTTCCTCTAGAATTGGCCCCTCTCCTCTCCCTTCCTCCTACCCTGGCGCTGGCTGAACCCCTCTCCAGTGCAGGGCCTTGCTGTCAGGCCCTCTCCTGTGAGCACGGCTGCTGTGATTTCCTCTGGGCCATCAGGTGGGCTGCTGCTAACTAGCCAACCCTGAGACAGGGTGACCTCAAGCCTCAACATGATGGGTCTGAATCAACAATGTGTTCACCTAAACAGGGAGGGAGAGACCAAACAACTTCGAAGGCTGCCAGGAAATAAACCAACACCCCCGCAACTCAAACTTGTTTATGTACCTGAGGAAATACTACGAGTAAACGGTCCAATCTCCTCCTAAATCGTTCTCGCAGCCAATAACTTTGATTTGGAATTTCAAGATTCTGCTGTTTGTTTGTGTGTGTATTTATCACAAGGCTTTGTCGCCATGGTGGCTCACAGTAAGTGTAATCTAAATCAACGAAAGTTGTTTGAACTGTCATTAAAGTGATCATTAACACTTGTGATATCATCAGTGCATGGCAGGTACTTCATAATGGGATGCTTTGCTGTTTCAGAGGCCCTGATGTATTTTTCTCAATCAGAACATTTTCTAGTGTAGGCAAACTCCATATTAGCCTGTCTGATTAAGCAGCTCAAATATAATGAGTTCCTCCAGTGCCACGCTTTCAGATGGAACTCATTAAGGCTAATCATACTGTAGTATGAGTTTTAAGGAGGATTTTATACCCAAGCTTTCTCTTTCTAATTGATTTAGCCTGCAGTAGCAACCTTTAAATGGGTCAGATTGGGTTGCTCTAATAAACAAACGTCGGTCTTGAAACCAGTAAGATACATTCAATTAATCACATTGAGCAATAACCTGCCAGAAACATTCCGAATAAAATTATTTATCATATCCCTCTGGTTTTAAGAAATCGCAGTCTCCATTGTGTACTGTGCACAAAGGTAGTTAACATTTGAAGAGCTAATCAGATTTGATGATGGCGTCACTGAAGAGCACGACGTTGCCGCAATCCCTCTGTTGTCTCTCGGGTCTCCCTCTGCTCAAAATGTTTCAAACTTTTTCTCCCCACACTATTCCCCGGAGCCAGCGCCCCCCTCCCGTCATATCTGAAATGCGCTTACAGCAGTCAGTGGCCGTCTTTTGCTTGAGAGCTCTTCGCCTTATGCTTCCATCAGAGGAGTGTAAGTCTCACAGATGCACTGCTTAACAATGCCTTCCCTCGCTCCCCTCCGAAGGGGGAAGGTTGCGGAGCTGCGCCCTGCAGAACGAGGGGGGCAGGTCCCTTGTGATTGGCGAGAGCTTGAACATCGATGCCAGCTTCCATCTGTCACGATAGCCTATCTCTGAACCTTCAATCTGTCAAAAGCTCGCAGCCTAGCTGAAGGCTCCAGGAGATTTGGCGTGCTAAACAGATTTGACAACAGGCATTATCACGGTGAGGGGCCAGGCGAAGAACGCCATCAACGTGTTAATTGTGGCTGGAGATGTAAACTGTCACTTCTCATCTCATTTAACAGTCGCTTTGCCAATTTCTCCACACCTCGTTTTACCCACTTTACAAAGCATATGGAAATGTGTAGGCAGTAGGCACACAGTCTCACCCTCTGTGCGGGTACAGACCAAGCTTCCGTACTGTAGTCTTAGCTTGGATTCGCCCTTGTGGTTCATCAGAAAGACACAGGCAACTGTGACTCCCTAGGTTATAAAATGAAATAAAACTATGCAACATCACTTTTTCTTCCTTTTAGGGAGCATACATTTAAAAATCATATTTTTGCTATGTTATTTTGCTCCGGAAATGTATGGGTGTCACCATGGATGTAATGGCAGTAATGTGTGTTTTATAGTTGAGTTAATGAATACTCTATTGATGTCCTTACATTGCTCCTTTCATGGAATGATCACATTAGTGTGAATTGCTACAATTAATGATGAAAGCAGCCTATTATGTGTAACCAGTCCCCTGACAAGCCTTGACGGTGATGCTTGGTTTAACCCCCAGGCTGTGCTAATGGGATCTAGCAGCAGGTGACTGGTAACACACACACACACCCCACTGACCTTTAACCCCTAGAGACACCCGAAACCCACCCCCAAATACACACCCCCACACTCTGTGGCCCCTCGATCGGCTGCTCAGCTTCTCATGTCAACACTACTGCTGTTTGTTTGTTTTTCTGTTTGTTGCTGGTATTTTGCATAGTCACTCTAGGTAGCATGTAGAAGCAGGCCTGTATGACAACGGCAGTCATCTATTCTCTTAGTTCTTTTTGTCTTCAATAGAGTCAGGGTCTACACATACATATGCAACGACCAATGCAAATAAAGCCCGAACCAGCAGACCGACACACCAGCGGCATCTTGGAGATGACAGACGACGGCCAGACGAGGAGGTAACTCACAGCAGTGATGTCAGACCATGACATACAGCACTGTTAGTCTGATGTTCAAGGTTTTTGTAATGAATATTATTGTGGTAATGTTTATTTTTTATATATATATTTCTAGTTATAAAAAAATATATATAATCAATATTTTGGCCTAATTTTCTCACACAAGTTAACACTGAACACATTTCATGTCCAATAAAAACCTGAGAGCAGAAGTTCAGTTACTGCCCAGGGACAATATTCTTTTAACTCATAGCAACATAATGTTGTTGACTGGTACTACACTTATATTTGTGACAAAAGCATTAATTGGGTAACAAAATTCCAATGATGTCACACTCTTAAAGAGGAAGAGCCTTCTAATTAGGCGACTAAAAAGAATAAGCCGGGGACTAAAAAGAATAAGTCTTCTTGCATTAAAATAGTTAATAATTCTATATTTTCCCACCAC
Organism: Umbra pygmaea; assembly: GCA_016801145.1. Classification (NCBI taxonomy): domain Eukaryota; kingdom Metazoa; phylum Chordata; class Actinopteri; order Esociformes; family Umbridae; genus Umbra; species Umbra pygmaea. The sequence continues at coordinate 1,296 of JACXGM010025350.1, read as the reverse complement.
TCCAACATAAACAAATTACTTTATACCGTACACAAGTACCGGTACCACTCTAGGGAATGGAATCAATTTCACTTGTTTTATAAATGTCGGAAACACTGGGAAGTATAGATAAAATATATATTTTTACACACACATACAAACACACACTCACCTAAAGTATAATTTAGTCTCTAATCATTGATCTATTAATAAACCTATTAATTATGGTCAGGAGGTGACTGAGGTAATCATAACGTTCTTAACGATCTGTCATTATTTCATCAGCAGAGGACAATTGCTAAGCTTCAAATCGGTCCGTCAGCAGATCTGGCTGGTGTAAAGAGCTTCCATTATGTGAGGACAGGGGAGCTGTCAGGGCCGTTAGTCCAGCCAGGTGAGGACAGGGGAGCTGTCAGGGCCGTTAGTCCAGCCAGGTGAGGACAGGGGGCTGTCAGGACCATTAGTCCAGCCAGGTGAGCTCGTGGTGTCACCCTGTCCTTCCTGTGCCCCCGTCCATCAAGAGGCTGGCTGCTCTCCCAGCATGCATCCCTTTTCTGTGCGTCTTTCCTGACGTCCCTCCTCTCTGCCCATCACCCCTGAGCATGGCCATATCCAGACCTGCTGATGGCACGCAGGGGGGCACACACATCAGGATAAGAGGCCGGCGAGGGCGGGAGGGGATGGCTTTGTTATCCTGGTAATTAAGGCCGGAGCAGCTCTCATGCAGGGCTTGGACAGGATGTGGCAAATGACTGTATGTTTGGGTGGAAAAGCTGCTCCCTCTCTGCTCCACTCTTTCTCTGGGGACCTCATCATCTTCTCTAACAGTCAGAAGGGGGTTTTGTACCCTCTGTTCCCTCACCTTAGTCTTCCTCCTGAATGTCTGCTCCTCTTGCTCCTTATTCTCTGTCTCCTTACTCTGTCACCCTGCCATCGAAATGGAGGATGTTTTTTATCGAAACTAGGAAACTTTGCACTTCAAATGTTTTATTTTCCCATTTTATTCTATCTTAAATGATTTGTTTGTTAAATTAGAAGTATAATGGGAAATAATGTTTTTACCATTTTATGATTTTAGTCTTTAGCCAGAGTGGTTGTTAATGTAAAATAGACAGTGATTATATATATTATTAATAATCTGAGTAAGGTGTACTTATTATTACCAAGCTGAGTAAGGTGTACTTATTACTACTAAGCTGAGTAAGTTGTACTTATTATTACTAAGCTGATTAAGTTGTACTTATTATTACTAAGCTGAGTAAGGTGTACCTATTATTACTGGGCTGAGTAAGGTGTACTTATTATTACTGGGCTGAG
>JACXGM010025349.1:0-15340 GCA_016801145.1 Umbra pygmaea | reverse complement strand
ACCACACCGTTATACTACACCACACATACCACACATACTACACCGTTATACTACACCACGCATACTACACATACCACACTGTTATACTACACCACACATACCACACATACTACACCGTTATACTACACCACACATACTACACATACCACACTGTTATACTACACCACACATACTACACCACACATACCACACATACTACACTGTTATACTACACCACACATACCACACATACTACACCGCTATACTACACCACACATACTACACCACACATACTACACCACACATACCACACCACACATACTACACCACACATACAGTACTACACCACACATACCACACATACCACACACAATACACCATACACACTACCCCATGCACACTACCCCACGCACACTACCCCACGCACACACTCTAGCCCATACACACTCTACCCCACACACTACACCACACACACTACAACATACACTACCCCACACACACTACACCACACACCCTACACCAAACACAATTCCACACACACTACACCACACACACTACCACACCCACTCTACACCACACACACTACCCAGCACACACTACACCACACACACTACACCACACACACTACCCCACACACACTATCCCACACACACTATTCCAGACACACCACCCCACACCAACTATACCACCCACATTTCACCACACACATTACATTACATAACTGAGATTAGTTTGATATACATACCAGAGATGAGTTTGATATATACATACCAGAGATGGGTTTGTAGATGACCCTGTAGCCCATAGTGGGGGATGGGGGCATGTCCCAGGAGATACGGAAGCGGTTGTACCACTCCTCTGACACTCTCAGGTTCCTAGGAGCAGACAGTGGCACTGCAGGAAGAACCAAATTGAGACAAGAGAGCATCAGACAGACACACATTTAGAGAGAAATAGTTAAAGAATGTGTGAGTAATAGACAAGAGCACGCAATGAAAAATGCTAGAACCTAATAAAGTAGTCATGAATATGACATTCTTCCTACTGTACATATTATTCCCTCACAAGAACTCCCCATAGGTTCATTGGGGGGTTCTTGACTGATGGGTTTTCAAGTGACTAACTTGTAGTTATAAACTAACAGTGCAGGACTGACTGAACATTGTATTATCAGTAGTGTTAATGTAACTAGTGCAGACTGCATTCAATACAAATCACAGACACAAATACACACACACACACACACACACACACACACACACGCACACACACACACACACGCGTGCATTTTGTTTGAGACATTGCCTTTTTCATTCTTAAAGGGGACAGTACATTTCAAAGAGGTGTCCAGGGATTTATGTTTTCTTTAGAGCAGGTGCAGAAAATCAGCAACTGCAGATGGTTGATTCATGTTGATCGTCCTGTTGTTGAACGAGACGACTAACAAACGTGGCTTTTCAAGTTTAGAATTTAATTATAATAAACATAATTATATATTTTTTTGTTTCTGCAGGATTCTTGCTGTTGCTGAAACTGGCTCAATCTAACTGACAGTATGGCATCTGCACTCAGACAAAGATACAAAATGCACTGTGAAGTCAATGAGAAGCTCTCTGCTTCTTTAGGTTTATCCACTCTGCTTTCATCCTATGGATCAACTATGGATCTCATTCTATGGCAGGAGTTCATCCATTAAAGGTTCCAAAACCCTTTCCAACAGACAACACTCTTTTGATATTAGGAAGGGAACACCACGCTAAAGGGATCCATAAGAGCTGGGATCATGTCCCATATATTTCTAAGACAATAACATATGTTTTATCAATGCTTGGCTATAGGGATTACATTTTTTTCGCATTTTCTGTCTGTTTTTGAGTTTATTCAATATGGAAGGAATAGCTAGATATGAAAATTAATGTAGCCATGCTTTCTTAGGCATTTCAAAGCATTCATGTTATACTGATAAACTTCACAGTAGGAATTTCTCACGGTTGTGTTTATTTTATTGAGACTTTCAGTGTTTTCCAGAAATGATCCTATCAGGAGATATATTCATAAATATACGAGGTGTAAAGATTTTTTTGGTGTACTGTATCGAGTATTACAAGTTTATTTGGGCGGGTCTATATGGTCTGGATATCCCGCCCATCCTGCCTGAGATGCAATTAAATGGGATTGTGACATAATTGAATAATTGAAACCAGGGAACTACTGTCTTTGAAAAATAAATATCTTTACCTTTCAATTGGAAAATATCTTTAGGTTTCAATTGGAAAAGACAAGATGGCAAAAGTAAGTTTACAATAAATAAGGCAAAAAGTCAGTATAGGATTCTTATAGCGTCAAATAATAAGTACATTCGTAAAATAACAATGTATAGTTGGCAGAGTACTGTTCAGCCTGTACAGTAGCTAGCTTTTAGCATCTCTAGCTATATACTACCATACCTATATGATGTTTGGGTGAAATGAAATGTATGTTGGGTAAATATCACTTTGTCTGTCACTACTAAACATCTAGCCAGTTAGAGCCATTACTTGTGTCAGGGTTTTCATCTTCCTTATTGCATCTTCTGCATATAAACACTAATAATAATAATTGGCTGTAAATTAGCACAAAATACTTAATTATACATACCCGAATATAAAGTGCAAAGTGCAAAAAACTAAAAAGTAAAATAAAATACAAACGCTTTATTGAACAGCAGTGTAAATAAGCAAACTAAGCGACAAAAGCGCCTAATTACAGGTCACATGATTAAAAGCAATCAATTATAAGCAGCAGCAAAGTACAAAGGCACGGATGTCATATTCGGATGTACTGTATTATAACACAACAAAACAAACAAACCTTAGCCATTAACAATTTGATATTATATGAATCTAAATAAAATTACAGGAGAGCAGAATATGAAGCTATACAGCCCCCTAGAAATAATTAAAAGGAAATCATATACATGTTACAGGAAATAGTTCAATGCTAGCTCTTCATTCATTCCAAATGGGTGAACAGTTTTGATGTAAAAAAATCCATATTTTTCACAATATATTTATGAAATACAAGCACACTTTTCTTCAATGTATTGGAAGAGATCTGAGGCGTGACGCCACAATTAACAAAAAGCTACAACCACCAGATTCTCTTGCACCTTATATGTATTCAACTGCATATTGTAACTCCATCATGTCATGGATCATTTTTCAATGCAAAAGTACATGGGATTCACCAAAAATGTACTCCTAGTACTGTCTACATTCTGTCCCCCTCATGTCTCTCAGTCTCTTTTTCATGTTCATTCTCACGTTTTAGAGTTCCTTCACCCGCTGAAATATTTAAGCTCCTCCGGAAATCAAAGCCAACTACCTGTCAGTTAGACCCTTTTCCCACCCCCCCTGCTTAAAATCTGCTTACCCTCTCTCTACAGTCTAATTCTAATCAAAACTGCCATTTTCCATTCCTCCCTACTCGCTGGAATTGTTTTCGCATCTTTCAAAGAAGCCGCAATAACCCCAATACTTAAGAAACTTGGTGGCGACCACAATAACTTCCAACCTATTTCTAATTTACCTTTCCTATTTAAAATTATTAAGAAAACAGTTGCATCTCAGGTCCATGCACACATCTGATGATAAACTTTATGAAAAATTCCAATCTGGCTTTCGTCCAATTCACAATACCGAAACTGCACTGGTTAAAATCAAAAATTATGTTCTGATGGCAGCTGATTCCGGACTATTAACTATACTTATAACTGAGTACAGCCTTTGATACAATCTCTCATAACATCCTCCTTGACAGATTAGCCTATATTGGAATTACCAATATATCACTACACTGGTTTAAATCTGATCTCTCTGGCCGAACTCAACTAAATACCTTTAAATCACATCCATCTCTGGTTACTACAGGTGTTCCTCAGGGCTCTGTCCTGGGGCCCTTTTAGTTCATTATTTACCAGCTTCCTCTTGACGATATCTTCAGTAAGTTTAACATTAATTTCCATTGTTATGCAGATGACAATTAGCTTCATTTGTCCACCAAACCCACATTCGCCCTCCCACCCACTTCCCTCTCTAGCTGTCTAACAGAAATCAAATCATGTTTTTCCTCTAATTTTCTCAAACTTCACAGTGACAAAATGAATGTTCTCTTCATTGGTACCAAATCCACTTTGTCAAAAACCGATAGTATATCTTTCATCATAGACAACTATATGGTTGGTCAGGATCCGGGTGTCATCCTTGACCGCACTCTATCATTTCAAGCCCAGATATATAATAATGTTACTCGATCTGCAAATTGAATCACCTCTGTCCATCTCTCAGACCTGACAGTACTGCCATCCTGGTTTATAATCTGGTCACATCCCGCACTGACTATAATTCTCTTCTCTACGGTCTCCCTTGTAAATCCTTACATAAACTTCAACTGGTTCAAAACTCTGCTGCTCCCATCATCTAATCATTACTAATCGCATCACTCCTGTCCTTCAGCAGCTCCATTGGCTACCAGTTAAATACCACATTGACTATAACATTTTGCTGCTCACCTTCAAGGCCATTCACAGCCTTGCTCCTCCTTACCTCACAGACCTACTCCACATTGATACACCCACTCATACTCTTAGGTCTTTTTCTATACACCTCACTACACCTTTTGCCCATCTGACAACCATATGGTTCAAACCATTTAGCCACTCAGCCCCCCGCATCTGGAACTCCCTTCCACCAGATATCCACAACATTGAGACTCTTTCCAATTTTATATCACATCTATAATATTTTTTATTAACTGGCATACTCACTTTGACGATTGTACATATGTTCATGTAATTTGCTTGTCTGCTTTTATGCTATGTAACTTTGTCTTGTTTATTCTATCAACTTAAATTGTTTGTTTATTGTACACTGTCTCATTTATCTTGTAGGGTGACCTTGAATGCCCTGAAAGGTGCCTATAATAAAATGTATTATTATTATTATACTATCATTAGTTAGGTATGATTAAAGGACAAAAATGTGTCTAGTGAGCAACAGCTACTGTACTAGTACTACTACTGTACTGTACTGTACTGATCCTTTTGTTTAGATAGTTGAGTTATGTGTACACTCTATCCGTCCTTGTCTCTAAAATAGCATAGTATCATATATATATATATATTGTATATACTGTATATTCATTGGTTGTGCACTCGCTGCGCTGTGTCACCAACAACTACGCTGTCTTTTATACTTCCTGGATGTTACCTATTTAAAAGCTACAAACCATCAACTCTTGGTCTGGTCTCCCTCTCTCCATATCCAACTGAACTGTGACATATCTGATCATTATTTACAAATGATCATTGGTAACTAGTAATTTACCTAGTTGAATTGAGGCAAAATGTCCCTTTAACATTTATATGTGGTCAAATTTAAAATATTATCCAGTCTGACAGAGCATTTGATGGTATTTCTGTCAATTACTAAAATACATTAGAAAGGTATTGTAAATGTAAAAAGATTGTATGGCGATCATTTAGTAAGATGGTGTCTGGAAAACCAAGCTCAATATTATCTGTTAATTTTAGAGTTTCTCTTGCAAACCCATTAATTTCAAATTAGATAAACCCACTGTTACTACACCTGGTCTGCCCTGTGCAATATGCAGCACTTTCTTATTATACTGTTGTGATATTCAGCTGTATCTATGGACTTGTCTATGGAACAGCAACTCCCGAATGGTACGGAAGACTTGAAAATGTAGACAATGGTTCCTCTAAAACACGCCTAGCTTAGCCGTTCTGTTCTTCTCATTCTGTTGGTTCATCCTGAAAGCCAGTAGGATTTAAGTGCATGGGAAGAAACTATTAGAAACTCTATTGGGTCTCACGGGCATCCCACACACCTGAAGAAATCTCTAAAACACAATGGGATAGAGATTCTTGCCAGTCATCCCTTCCACACCTTGAGCGGCTGTGCCCATATTCACCTGCCTCCAGGGGACTACGGGCAACAGACATGGTGAGGTGACCAGGATAACAACCCAGCCGCAGGGATGCAAATGCAGCGCCTTAGACCTCAGCGCCACATCCATTCTATCTTTAAAAGTTCAAATTCTCAAAAAAGAAGAATAGAGTATCGCATTATGTTTCCATTGTGTAGGACACAATAAGGACTCTGTATATCTCAGAGTGTGAGCTGGCCATTAAAATGTCAGCAGAAGGTCAGTGCCGGCAGACTTACAGGTGCGCCCCGTGCTACTGACTCCGGAGCCTTCTCCATCCGCATAGACCGGCGTGACTGTCACCTTGTACTCCGTGTCAGACAGCAGCGGTTGTAGCACGACGCTGTTCTTTCCACCGGGGACCATAATCTGAAACGAGACGACAATGATCAGGTATTGTTTGGCGTAAAGAGGTCAGTGAAGAGAAATGAAGAGACACGCTGGGTCGAGATTATAAGTACTGGAATTGTATCAGAGGAACATGTGGCTAGTACCAAGCTTGGCCCAGATCTGTTTGTGGAATCTCGCCAAACTATTGCCATGGGGGTTGACAAGAAAGCATAGGCATCTGGGACCCAGCAAGCTGATAGAAGAAATTTCAGGATTCGTTTTCTCTTCAAAAGGGCCAGAATTATTAATATGTTTCATAGAATCTGTATAATGCTAAGACTATTTTTTTAAAAAGACTATTTATTTTGACCTTACACTGGAATGTCTGGTGCACACTGGTAGAAAAATAGAAAAATGTAGAAAAATGTCATTGTTTAATCTCTGTATGCACATGAGAAATATAAATTCAACAATGGTTAATTCATACCCACATCCAAAACCTGACGTGAATATAGATTTAAGCAGCAGTTCATTTCAAAGTCAATCACTCATAAATATTGCCATAAAAGTAACAAACTTTAAACAAATAATGATAAAATGTCTGAGCTTCAAAATCAAAAACAATGTTTTTTATGTACAATTTAAATTTTAAAGACATTGAATTTGAAATTCAGTTAGGACTACCTAGACTCTGATCATAATATTAATTAGAAGAGTAAAACAATTTGCTATTACACTTTTAGGAATAAGGGCTATAGAGGTTAATTGAGAAATATTTGTACTGTAAGGGAAGACTATGAATTCATAATGCAGGAGGTTTAACTGTAGAATTACATGTGTTTCAGACACACTGCCTCTCTTCACCATAGAAATCTTTTTTCAGTCTCTCTTCACCACAGTCCTCCTGTTTCAGTCTCTCTCGTCACCACATTTACCCTTTATTTTTCTCAGTCTGTCTTTTTCTGCTCTACCTTCTAATCCTCCCCTTATTCGTGTTTGCATTCAGAGCGTGTATGGTCTAGCCTCTGTCCAAAAGAGTTCCACAGCTGTGACAAGTGCATAGGAGCGAGCTTGACAAATCAATTGCAGGCTAACGTGATGAAAATAGTAGCTAGCTAGTTTGACAGGGGGTGGGGGGCACTGCAGTACAGAGTGCAAACCAAGTGGTCGAGTCTCAATGGCACTGCTGGCACAAAAACGTTTTTTTCTAATGTGGGGGCTCTTTAATAAGTTATTCATAATTTGGGCAGTTCATTCTGTGAAGACTCAAAATGCACACTCTCAATCCCTGTGACTGAGTTGTCCAATGGCTGTGAGGTGCTGAATTTTGGCAATGATTTAAGAAACCAACTTTCCCCAGTTTCCCTGCAGTATAGCAGTAGACTAGGAATGGATTACAATTTTAACATTTAAAATGTTTTCCAATATTATCTTTAGAATGATGCTGTAAGATTATAATTAAAAAAACCAGCAAGGTGTATCCAAGAGATAAGTACAACGTATTGACTATATTCCCACCTGGTCAGTTTGCCAATATAAAGCAGCCTAGGACATTCTGACATCAATGGATAAGTAATCTGACTAAACAGTACAATACATCTAGCACACCCTTTTAAGGAAGACAATAGAAGCCCAATCTCTTCCGTACAAACATATCTACTCAGCACACTGCTCGAAAGGGCAGTTCCTACTCAAGTGACACTGGTTGAATGACTGGTGCTGCTACAACACTTAACCAGTCAGACAAAGTATAGTTATCTTTAAGGAAAGAGTGAGTCGGTGTGGATATGCGAGTGGTAATAGAGAACAAGAGAAATGGGTTGAGGAAAATGGCACTGGGTTTAGATGAACGTGGGGCTGTTGGAGGAAGGTCATGTTCTGCTTATCTTGAAGGTGAATTAGAGGGAGTGCAAACATTGTTCAGGGGGCTCGGCTGTGGAGATAACGGGAATCATACCGTCTCCACGGCGCGGTCGCCCCTGGCGGTGACAAAGGCCACGCGGTAGTGGAGCACATGGCGGTCTTGCAGCTGCCAGCTGACGTCCATGCTGTAGGTGGTGTGGTCGCTGAGCTGGAGGTTCCTCACACCCAGATGTACGACTGTGGAGGGAGGAGAAAGAGGGGACGTAGGGAGGGAAGGAGAGGTTACAGGAAGTTGGGCGTAGAGGCCAACGCTGGTTTAAATGAACCAGAGATCCTGTTTACGTCATGGCTACATCAGTACAAAAGTGTACAGAACACCGAACATCGAGTGTACCTGCTGTGGTGGTCGATTTGGTGGTAGTCATGGTGGTTGTAGCTTTTGTGGTAGTCGTTGTTCTTGCCACTGTTAACAAATGTTATTGAAAAGATGAGCTGTACATGGGACTAGCACATGTTTCAGCACAAACTCAATCCTGAAGACCAGTCTCAAACAACAATGCCTACAATGAACCTGGGAATGTTGTGTGTTGTAGACCTGTAGGGTTTAAACAAACACACTGAAAGTCCTCAGTTACTTAATAATTACAGGCTCCAAGCACCAAAACGATCAAGTAGCAAACTGACAAGGAATAAGTTCCTCATTCAAAACAAAACGTGAAGTACCTGTTGACTCGGTGAGGATCGCAGCCTCACTTTCCTCCTCGTTTTGGTAGACTCCAGACAGAGTCACCTCGTACTCAGTGACTGACCTCAGACCAGTCAACAGGTGGCTGTTCACATTTCCATTGACTAACACCTTCACCATAGAGAGACAGACGGCAGATGGAGGAGATGGAGAGAGAAATTATATCAATGTTATTAGTATGTTAGCATTTTATGTGATTGCAGATCATTTTGATGATACAGAAAAAAGGCACCCGATTTCTATAGTAAGATAGGTTTCAAAATTACACTTCTAAACATATAGAAGCGGGCGAGCAATATTGGCATCTACACATTGCATTGCAATTCCAACACTATTCTAAAGACGTCTGGCTTTGTGTCAAAATTCAATGGATGCCTGGAAGATGTTGATCATTAGTTCCTCAGGATGTGTCAGGAAGCCTGCCAAGTAGTGTGGGAGGTGAGAGCTGAACACCTTCAATGTAGCATATATAACCTGAGAGAACTCGTGTAGGGGAAGATCCGATAGCACAGACAAATCAGTTGCAGTCAGGATCTTCAGCTCATTTGGGCAGCCTGGATGACACATTGAGTGGCTCTCAGAAGTGTCCACATATTGTGTTAAAGCATCAAATCAAAATAAAGCGTTTGCCACTGATTAATTTAAAAAGATCCATGATATCACCACAAAAATTAATCTTCATATTGTTGTAAATTAATAAAAAATCCAAATCAGAAAATAATTGCATAAGTTGTCCCTCTATTTGCTATGGCACACCTGGAAAGGTAATAACACAGGTAATAAGCAAGTCATTCTTTATTTTTTAGAGTAGATAATATTTTATTTTACACTAAAAACAAAAGCAGTTCAGCCAGGAACGTGAGCATGGCTGACTAATAGAGCGCATGTCAGGAATGCATCTTTCATGGTCACAGTAATTGCTTAACTAATACAGCAGCCTATCTAACCTTTTATGTATATGGCCCTCAATTTAAAATGCGGCCCTATTCATCAAACATTTCAAACAAAAACAACATTATTGAAGATCATCTCCGGTGTAGGTACAGGAAATCATTGTTAGCCTATTATCCACCTGCCTTTAGGGTCTGCTCTTATCAAACACACGCACACACTTAGCGAGCGTCTGGGGACACTAAAACTTGACTTCACTGAGTCGAGAGTGCGGGCCTCAGCTGTCCCCGGAGACCGGCTGAAAAAAGTTACATATTTCAGGCTAAGGCACAGTCGGGACGGTTATGTCACTGAAGAGTGACATTCTGAGTTGGTCCCCCGTGCCAGGCTCGGCCCAAAGCAGTTCAGTCACCCGAGAGTGACACTCCTAACCGGCCTACCCGAAGCCAAGGTTGTATTGTAATTGCCGCTGGAAGACGGGGATTCAGCAAAACGGGTCTGGCTCCGAACAAAGGCTATTATAGTGCGCAGTTTGAGGCAAGAACCTAGCTACCTATTGGAACTGAAGCCTGCGATTAACATATTTTTGAGGACAGGGGGAACAAAGTGGAGTGTCAAACTTGTTTTTTTACGGATTTCGACGGCAGAGAGGACACTGAACAAATCCACTGCTAAAACAAATCAGTTCGCGAACGTGAGACTTGCCGGAAATCGTTCGCAAATCAGTCAACGAGTCAGTGAACTAATCTGTTTAGTGAACTGAATCAAAAGATTTGATTCCCTGACATACTGTAAATTAGCCTAACCTTTCTATATATTTTGGAATGCTACTGGTTATAAACTAGCTTTTTAAAGAAAAGTAATACAAAGTAATTACTATACTGAGTTTGGGTAATCCATAAATTACGTTACTGATTACAATTTTTGATGTGTAACTAGTAACTGTAACATTTAAAAACTAAACTACCCAAACCTATTGACTTGTGCGGGAGATGTCCAGAGCGCTTCACTGCGCGATGCAGAGTTGGCTTGCTGTGATTTGAATTGTGATTTCACTTTATATTCCTTTAACCTCTAAGTGAACCCTGCCAAACTGCACAATATACACATAGGCTAGGTTATATCCAAATATCTTTGACATTTGGAGAACTGTAGGAATTTTATCTCTACTTGCGTTCCCCATCCCAGTCCCTTTGCAAAAAAAACAGTGAGCGAGAAGGCCAGTTGTCTGTTGTGTGCACAACATTGTTGCTTGAGAAGAAAGAGCAAGGCATTACGACGGTTGCCTACAAGATTGACAGTCAACAAACTAAATAGTCAATTCTATAGTCAAGTCCTAGCTTTTAAAATGGTACATTAGTACTACTTTTCTTTAGTTAAGCATTGAATCCCTATCAAATGTTGCTGTTCCACCAAAACATTACATTCGCAGGATTAAAAAACTTGCATACTATGTAAATAATACAGATCCCTCTGATTGATTGTCGATCTCTGTCTCCCTTATCCTATGCATTTGCCTAATATTCAAGTTGCCTACCTTGTGCGTTTGGACCCCTATTCACTTAATTTGTCATTTAATAAAGCTAGAGGTATTTTGTCGTAGTGTTACATCTTTCAAAGTTAGCCTCATTTTAACCACATTGTAGTAAACATGATGTACTGAACAAGAACATGACACTGATAACATCAAATACCTTCACACCCAGCTTCTCTCCAGATAGTTTAATTTTATACTGTAGCCTAATAGAGCAGTTGTTCTACATGGTGCCTTGATGAACAGCACATTAGTAGGAGATGGTAGAATTATGGGATCAGAATCCAGCATCCTTCGATTTAGATTTACATGGGTTACTTTGAAGGCCAACATTTAAAGGCCATGACAACCTGGTTTATTGGACCATCTTTATAAAAAGACAGCTACTGCACTTGGATAATTCCTAGTCAAGCACTACTTCTAGTTTACAATGCTTTTTAAAAGAATGCACTGTTTTAAATGTGAAAATTGTTTATTTAGAGCCGAATTTGAATATATTCTAAAATTGTGATTAATTGCAATAAACTACAGAAAATAATGTGAATAACCACAATTTATTTTGCTTTTCTTCCACTGGTCCAAGGGCCCTTGTTAAAGTCACTGACATCATGAACTCTGACAACTCTAGCCAAATGTCAGGAGGCTACATCTACCCATTTTCAACCAAAGAAAAAACTGGAAAAGTTTGGTTCTGGTGCCTATTTTGAACCAGTTCTTCATGTTTCTCTCAGCAAAGAAAAATAGTTCCAGAGCGGCACCAAGTCTTTGCTAATCTAGAACTGTTCCCTTACCAAGTCTTGCTTACGTCAGGAGCTGGGGGCGGGGTTATTGTGATCAAGAACATGACGGATAGGTTGTGACCGCCATTGTTAAAAACTAGAAAGATAGTAGAAAAATTGTACAAAGATTGAAGAAAGATTCTTATGATCCCAATATAGGATCGCAAAGCCAGGAGAAACATTTGCAGAAAGACGATGTAGTCCGCCATTGTAGTTCCTATGCTTGAAGTTGACGCTAGCCTTTCTGGGAAAGCTAAGACGTATGGTGACGTACACAGTGACGTAACAACGTCGTTCTCTGGGCTCTCTAGTACGTGGAAAAACAAACAGGTCCCGAGAAGGTTCGCAAGTTGAACCAACTATGAAAGAGCACCAGTTCAGAATCAGAGCCAGCTTTGTTCGAAACGAGAAGATCAACCAGCAAGACAAAGCACACATTGAAATAGACAAAGAAATTAGTTAACAGACCACAAAATCCAAACATGTGCTTTCCATCTGACAGTGGTGTGGGTATAAAGGTCTAAGATCCTTTCCAGTGTGTCTCCGTTAATCATTAAACCTCATAGAAAAAGGCACACTGCCATTATCCTTGCAAGGGGAGGGTGCAGACATTTCTGAAGGTTGGCAATAATTTAGACCATTCATTTTGGGAAAAATAAATCCATAATTTAAGAATTGTATAAAATTTTTGTTGATTCCCTTGAATCATTGAAGTGCAAAATATCCCATGGGTTGGCAAATTACAATACAGCTCATTAGCATTGTTGCTCATTTTCCACAGTAGTTTTTGCTCATCTTTATCGAAGGTGCCAATCACTTTGGATGTGACTGTAACTTCACAGACCAGCAGACAGAAACTATCAATCCTTTCAACTAAATAACCAAACAACCAACTAGCCAGACAGACCTCTTTAGTTTCGCCTCCTTTAGTTGGGGTCCAGGTGACTCTGTAGAGGACCACATCCTGGGCTGAGTGGTCCCAGCTGATCCTGAAGCTCTCTGTGGAGACCTCACTGCTCCTCAGGTTCAAAGGTTCTGGTACATCATCTGAGTTACACACACAGTATGAACAATCCTCAAAATAATGGAAGGTGTGTTTCACGTCACCACTCATTTTGACATCCCTAACTGGCTGGTTATATTCACAGTCAGCACTAACAAATATACTTCATCACATGTAAGGAACTATTCATGACTTATAAATTCCTCAAATTCTTCAACGCAGATAGATCAGGCTTTTTATAAGGATATAATACAATGCTATCATCTTAAAAAATGTATTTGTATGGCAATGTCTATTCTAGTAATGTAAGTCTCTTTCTATGTTACTTTCTAGAAATGTGTATAGCCTTTTGAGCATTATTGTTGTTGTTGAATAACATGAGATGCTAATGGCATTGCTCATACAGGCTGAGCGCTTTTTACCAGTGGTGAAGCTATCAGTCAGGGGCTCTGCCTGGCCCTCATCGTAGATAGCAAAGATGGCCACTGTGTACTCCGTCAATGATGTCAGGTTCCTTAGCAACTGAGTGGTGATGCGACCAACCTCCATCTGTGGCCATGGAAGAGAGGGGTCAAAGTTTACAATCACTGTAGGGGCATACACTGTTATCCTTTCAATGTTGGCTACTTTTCCATATATCGAAGTAAGAAAATGTATCAGATTATACATCACTTTCTAATTTGTTTTTAAAATATGCTATTTGTGCCAATACACAGAACAATCTTTGCTAAGTTTTTTGATAAGGGGAAAGTCTGCAACATTAATGCCATTTATTATTGTCCAAAAAGTCTAGCCACTTGGCAAATTGTGAGCACTCACCTCATTGGTCTGCAATCCGTTGGTCTTGACGTACATGATGCGGTAGCCATTAGCCTTCTTGGATCCAGCGTCCCAGGTCAGTCTGGCCGAGCTGTGGTCAATGTCGGAAAAGCGTAGGTTCCGTGCAGGGGTCAGGGGTACTGTGAAAAGTTGGCAACGGTCAACTGTAATACAGATCAAATCAAACACAAGAAGCGGAGCCCATATCTTCCAAACGGTATCCGCCATGACTCTGTTTGAGACGTCCTCCCCTCAAGAAATAAAGGGCAGAAGAGCATCTTTTACAGACAAAGCACATTGGCAGGCAGAGTCCTGATTTAACTATGAGTACTACTGCTTGAAATCCTGCTGTGAATTACTCCCCAGCTCTCTCGCTATGGTTCCTTCACCTCAATCTGAATCAGGGTCAGCCGTTAGCTTTACAATCCAGGGAAAGGAGGCAGGGTTCACAAGGAAGTTGGAAATAGAAAGTTGGACCTAAGGTTTTCGAATTTTTGTCAAACATCTATTCCTAATATACTGCAATGGTGTCATTACAAGGCAAAAGAGATTTGTCCTGAATTGTTTTGTTTGATTTTTAGAGAGTGGTTTAGATGCCTGCCTCCCAGGTAGCACAGCAGTATAAAGCAGTGGTTATCATATCTATCCTAGAGACCCTCAATTGGCTGGTTGGAGGTCTGAATCATGTGATCAAGGGCTTGGTAATTAGTAGAAATATTGATTAGGTGCAGGCACGTGCACAGGTTGGGCTCAACCTGTGCAGAGCACATGCCCTTTTTGTCCGAAGTGCCCTTTTTTTGGGTGGTGTAGGGCCCTATGGTTTCCACGTTGCGGAAAACACGGACGGAATCGCGGAATCTATCAATAAAAATTGAATTTACTTATAACACGGAATCTCGCAGAATTTGAATATTTTCGAGCAATCTGTATATATTTTTTCTATAATCCAAATATATTCCAGTAATATTAACAACTGTCATTGAGTTTGTCCTAATACAAAAGGCAGCAAACATGGGAGTTAATTTGCGCTCTATATATAGGCTATATGCAGAGTGTTTCTCTACCGAATTTGGCCAGCATGCGCTCCGTCATATAGTTCAAACGTTGTAATCCGCTTGATAACTGACAGCTATTAACAACGGTATTCACTCCATTCTAAATTTTCCAATCAAACAACACTTGTTTTTCTCCATTCAATCTCTTATCCAAATGCATAACTAGGTATAGGCTACTATGTTGCTTCGCCTGAAGCAATTCTCTGACGGTCTTGCTAATCAGGCAGCTCGCGCTCAGGGAGAGCAAGGTCGAAATAGCGGGACTGCTGCTGCTGAATGTTATGGCTTTGACCACACGATTGCGCCTGATACAACTTCTTTAAATAACGTTTATAAATATTTTTGTTGTTCCACTTT
>JACXGM010025348.1:0-15358 GCA_016801145.1 Umbra pygmaea | reverse complement strand
GACTTCGTTGTAATAGTACCTCACAACTACAGACATTTGATATTTTCATTTAATCTTCTGAAACACGTTAAATAATGTGTCATCTCTCTATGTAAATGCATAATTAAGGGCTCCACAAGATTAGATATGAACAGCTAAATAAAATGTGTAGTTTGAAATATAGGCCTGGCCTACCACTGGGTTCTTTTAGAACAGCATAGCTGGTGCTTGATTCAGTGAGAGGGGCTTGATCAAGTCAAGTCAAGTTTATTTATCATGTGCATCGAATAACATACATCATCCAATACAGAGAAATTCTTTTTGACATGGCACGGCGATTCTATGCAGTGGGCTTAAAAACAAGAATTACAACAATATAAGAGTTTAAAAAAAATAATGGCATAACATCCCCTGGCTGCTCTGGCTGGCTTACTGTCTTGCTCAGAGACAGACGAGTCTGTGTCATCCCTTAATACATCTATTACATTAAAATAACACAAGAACCATTAGTGTATAATCACAATAAAAATCCACAGCTATCAAAACATGAAAAGACATTAATCAAAAACCAACATTTAAAAATTTGTCTTAATCTGACAAAGTAATCTAATACAGGCTGAAGATAAACTTAAAATTCACAACTGGGCATGTGACCGAGTGCCTGTTAGATGCTCTGATCTGTTGGTGGTAGACTGCGTCCTTGTGAAGTCTGACCACACTGACTCTGACTAGCCTAAGTAAGGGAGCTGCTCTGGGGTCCAGTGGTGATCTATTCGCACCTCATCTGCCTGTTTAAGCTATAAAATAAGTCTGATATCTCTCCCTTTCTTTTCATGCTTAATTGACCCTATGCAAACATAAGACGTCGTGGACAAATCACTATATTTCAGCATCTATTCAAGGCTAGTACAAGTAATGGCTCAATGTTTTGAGAGTGCAGCCGCTGTACACTTATTGCCACAACTTTACTTGGTTGCCAATCAAAATAACCAGATGTTTGGATGGGTAATTAGTTCGCTACTCAACGCAGCAGTAGCCATTTCCACATGTACTGTATGATGTTAGATAGCTAGATGGCACAGATGGCAACCACTAACTCGTTTCATGACTATAACCATTGTTCGTTTTGAGTTAAGGTATGCTAATCAAATCAGTTAATAGATTTCAAATTTCTAGCTAAACGTTAACTTGCTGAATACTGACAACTGTAGCCTAGTAGTAATCCACATAGGTAAACAATCATACTATACTGTAACTTACGAAACGGCACTTTACACACTATGCGTGTATTAGTTACCAACACAGATGTAAACACACTTTTAGGCTAAACTCGGAACCGATCTCTCGCCTTATCTGATTACTGTAACTGTCTGAGTTGGTCTGTTAATAGAATTGAAGTTCTAACGTTAATTTACACCGCTAATCAACATTCGTTAAAAAAAATTCTGGAAACCTAAACCCGATGCAAACCCTAATACTTACTTCAAATTAAAAAAAAAATAATTTGTGGAGCTGTGGAAATCTCTTCTGCTGTATGTTCTTCTTTTTCTTTTGTATCACGCAACAAATGTTGATTATCTCCCATCCTTGATTTGAATAATGCGCCGCAACGCACCAAAATAAATGCGTATTTCAACAAGAGGTAAAATGAGATGTCAATCAGCATTAAACTGCTAGTAGCAAATTACATTTTGGGGTGGCACCCGGGGTGGCCAACCAGTTGTCAGGGGTATACAGCGCCCCCCCGGACACCCCTCTGCCTCCGCTACTGGTTGTGAACTGCCTATAAGGCAGGGTTAGCGGGAATTAATAGGGTAAAAGGCGAGATGGTAGAGTCAGAATTTGGTGTAAATAACATGAAAGCATTGATCCATTCTGCCTTGTATCAATGGTTCACACTGGTGGGTGTGGTGTAATGGTGTGAGTATATTTTCTTGGAAAATTTGGCAACATTTGTTTAAATGCCACAGCCTACCTGAGGATTGTTGCTGACCATTGCTTTATTACCAAATTTTACCCTTCTTCTGATAATGCTGGTTTCTTCAACATGACAATGAGTTCACTGTACTCAAATGGCCTCCACAGTCACCCGAACTCAATCCAATGGAGCATCTTTGGGATGTGGTGGAACAGGATTTGAATAATGTCAATATGTACCAAAATCTCATCAATGTTTCCAGCACCTTGTTTAATATATGCCATGGAGTATTAAAAGTGTTCTGAAAGGAAAGGGGGGTCCAACCCGGTACTAGCAAGGTGTACCTAATGAATTGGCTGGTGAGTGTATATACATACATATATATAATATCCACCCCAGTTGGAATTCAGATAGAATGCAGATTTAAGGCACTTCAGCATTTGCGTCACTTTGCCAAACCGGATGCTTGCCCTGTGATATATATACAGTAACATATCAGTCGTAAAATGATGGCCACCTGCCTAATATTGTGTAGGTCCCCCTTTTGCCACCAAAACACCCCTGACCCGTAGAGGCATGGACTCCACTAGACCTCTGAAGGTGTGCTGTGGTATCTGAGACCAAGACTTTAGCAGCAGATCCTTTAAGTCTTGTAAGTTGCGAGGTGGGGCCTCCATGGACTTGTTAGTCCAGCACATCCCACAGATGCTCGATTGGATTGAGATCTAGGGAATTTGGAGGCCAAGTCAACACCTAATGTGGGAATGATAAATAATGTATGAAGAGGACAGAAAGGCAGTAGCTATACAGCTAACAAACTGTGTTAAGAAAGGGAAATCCTCTGATGGTGAGGAATTTAACAGTTTTAAAAACACTTTTTTGGATGTGCTTTCATCCAAACAGACAGGTTGCTGCTTGAAAAAGTCAAGGGGGAAGGATACCCTGCTGACAGCCTCTAAATATCCTTTTGAGCCGATCCAGCACACTAATGGCAGATAAGGGGAAGCAAAGTGATTGTGGAGTTAGTCTGGCAGACTGTGACACACTTGCTCCCTTTAATGGTGTAAGATCGAGTGGGGTCTCAGGCTCATTACTCAGATGGTGTGGTTTCAAATGGCCCGTCACGCTGGTGCAAAACCAACCTCAATATGATCCAGGACTCTATGCAATAGGCTCAAAGTATTTTGGGTATCAGATTATAGGAATTTCCATATAAAACATACATTGGTAATTTACGTTGAGGTATATTTTGGATGAGTACTAAGGTGCTAGTACTGATGGTCTTTTAGTATATTGAACAAATTAGGTTAGGATGAATAATGCAATATTTGGAGGTAAATGGAGGTTGCAAGCTTTGAGAATGAGAATTTTTGTTCACTTTAATTTAACCATGTTTGCAGACAACAACTGCAGTAACCCAAATATTTCAATAGATGGAGCTGTAGGACCACATCATCTAGCTACAACTAAAGAAAAGTGAACAAACTCTCTGAGGCTGATAAATGTATGTGTATATATTTATAATTCATATAGGGAAAATTTAGAAAAGACATGCAGGTGCATAGATGGAAATTAATATATATATACACACACATATATTTATTTCCATCTATGCACCTGCATGTCCCTTCTAAATTTCCCCTATATAAATTATTGGAGGAAGGGGTTGTATATGGCCAACAGTTCTTATGAACGAACCATTTGCAAAGTGCTCACATGCAGCACTTAGCTGTAGTCCATTGACAATGACACAAACCCTGACATGCCTGTTTGCTATAATATACTGGTTACAAACTCAATTAGAAATGTAAATTGGTACATGATGTCATATATGATGTTGAATAACCTGGTTTATGAGTTATGTTGAAAGTTGACTCTCAATTTAATAGAACAATGCATGATGGCTAAAATGGACTGATGACAGAGGTGAATAGATTGTATGCATATTGTACTGTATAGTCTGAAATAGTTATTATGGTTATGTTAATTTAACAGGAAATACATTAATCTCTAAAGAAAGAGAAATAATATTGTCATAAACCTTGAGTTGCAACAACACATCCCCTATTATCATACCCATACCTTGTACCTGGTGGAATGTGTTTGGTTTAGGATAGGTATTTGACAGTGGTGAGGGGAAGTCTTTGACTGCCGTTTGATTACAAAACTATTTGAACTTTGCTGTGTTGGTGGTTGACTAAGAGTAGGACCCAGTTTGCTTGTATGATTAGAATGGAGGTGTTTAACACCTTGAAGCACAGCCCAGGTGTTTTTTGTGAATGTTATCATGAAGCCTCTGTCTGAACCCCCTACTCAAACTGACTGCTTGTCTAGATCAAACTGAGGCAAGTCTTTTGTTGTCACAGATAAACTTTGTCAAGTTCAATGCAATAAATCATTCATATCAAGAACATGGTGTACCTTTCCACATATGACTCGTAAGCATTAGATCGTTTTTATTACAAATAGTAGTGAGTTGAATTGATATTATATAATACTAAATAAAAAAATGATGTACCATTTGTCAAACAGAACAAATTCTAAATTGTTATGCATCTAAAGGTTCAAGCTGTAAATATAAAAGATAATTGGTAGTTGTGTATTTTTCAGCCTTTCATGTTTCCTAAGCTTTTCCTCTCTAAAACATGTTTTTAATTGCCATGACATCATGTAAGCTCCACCTGTCTAGTAGAAGTTGGAAATACCTTCTCAAATACCTTCATGGTGCTGTTAGTACCTGCATATGTCTTAATCCACTCAATTTCTGTTGTTTTTTCTGCTTAAGCGGCAAAGAAGAATGCCCAGACTTTTTAAGGACACACCTGCAGCCAAGGCTGCTCTCCATGCACCTCAACTGCCATTCCAGACCCCCAACGATGCTCTGTCTCCTGCAATCTGAGAAAAGATGTAACCTAGCTAGATGCTACGAGAGAATCCAAAGTAAACAAATCTGTGTATGGTCATGGCTACAGCAACATGCTCTACCAGTACAACTGTATCTGTGTTGGACCTGGGCCAAGATACAGCAATAAAAGACAGACTTGTGGTAAAGCTGTGAGAAATGCCACTGAGTCATTCTTTATCCACACTCCTACCCTTCCAGACAATCTTTTCACTGCTTTTGGCAAGATAAAAGCCATGTTTTCTCTCTAGCCTGACTAAATCAATATAGAGCTGTGACTTTTACAGGTTTTCAGTAATTGCCCCTGACTGTACTTTAAAGCTAGAACTACTTTAAGATTGTGTTGCTTAGATTTAGTGCACCTGTAGAGTGTTTGCATGCAAATGGCTGGAAGCAAAAGAGGTGCATACCTGTCAATCGTTAGCTAATCCATTGCTGTCTGTCTCTCAAGAGCAATGAATCACTTCCTAAATCACAACCGTGGCCAAAGATAGAGACCACCAGCGGTGTGTGCCAAAATTATGTTTACTTTGCTGTTGTTATTTCATTATCATTATCCCTTGCTTTCAACTCAAAATGAAACGAGAAAGATAAATCCATTTGACTTCTTATCTACTCGAAAGGTATAGTAATGCAATACCAATGTGCATTTTGCCACTTCACATTCAGTAAGTGTTTAAATGTTACGTTTTTCCTATATCAAATGTAGAGAGCCCCTCTGAGACCCTTATGTTTTGAAGAGCCCACTGTCTCTGAGAGAATGGCCAACCAGGCTGTGGCGCTAGTGCCATATCACAGATCTAATCACACTCTTCAAGCATATTTCAGGTCCTTCTCCCTTCTCTTTTCTTCAGAAGGCACTAGCCTCCACTAAACACTGGAATCAAAGGAAGGAAGAAGGGAAACTGGCTTTGAACAGAACACTTCTAGGAGCCCTTTCAAGATCACCATATAGGTAAATGTTTTTGTCTGGAATATGGCAGGAGGCAAGCCATCCATCTATCTTTTTTCTAATACATTTGTGGTTAGATCAACTTTACTTTTCAGAGTAAAACAAAATAACAAACTTGCATGATTCCATTATTGTTTCTTTACATTTAAAAAAAAGATGTATGCATACATTGCAGCATTAGTCCAAAATATTAGTTACTTCTGGAACATAAATTGGGCAAGTATTTAGAAGAATCCTGTCTCATCTTCACTGAACCACTAGATGGCAGTGTATACTCACCAATGTGCAGAGATTTGCAAAACCTGTAGAACGTTCACTTCAATCTTTGGAACTTCAACATATAGTCAGAATGGTTGTATATTTCTAATGAAAGTTATTAGATTCATTAACTTTAGAAAATAGTTATTATTATTATTATTATTATTATTCTGCCTCCCCATGTATGGCCAAACCTGTAAACAGTATACAACTAAAATGTACTGTCTGCCAGTCATCAGAATTACACTGGTTTTTTTTACAAAAAATATTTGAAAAACAAAGACCATATTTGCATCAATCTCAATGGATTTTAATTATTGTAGAAAGGTAGAAAAGCTATTTTAACATGAAAAATATAAGCTATTGTAATTATTTAACTACAATAGAGTTATAGAAAATAACATCTTTATAAACTTATAAGACGCCACTTCAATTTATTTGTTTCCGTTACAAACACTCTTGACATTGACATGTTTAAACAGAGTAACTATGATAGAAGCATAACAGATGTTATCTGTCATATTCACTTCATGAACTCTTCAGCTTGTTGTGTCCCCATTATTTCTAGTAGTGGAATGCATATTTATTTATTGGTACCACTGTCTACTCAAAAAAATCACCTAGTAAAAGGCTGTTATAACAACCTATGAAATCCATATTACTACTATTCATGTGAAACACCATTCTTTGCACCACTAAAACTACAGTACTTTTCACAACTTTACATTTGACAAAATAAAATCTCATGGCCCCAGGGGCAGTGAAGTGGATATTGCCCTATATAGGATACTGACTTTGGGATAGAAACACAATGTCCTGACACTGTTTTCCCTAAAGATCTCATGTATCCTATTTAGGGCAACATTTCAAATCAATAATATATGTATGTTACCATCATAAATATATATGTCCTTGAGATAATGAAGGGCTCAGTGATAACATTGGCAACTTTGCTGTAGCTTGTCATGTAATACTTTGTCTATTGTATTGACATGCTCATACTGCCCAGTGGGCTGCACTTGGTCTTCACAAAGGTTCAATGCTTAGTGCAGTTGTAAATGCTCCTGGACTGGCTATCTTTAAAATGACCTTTTACACCAGACTAAACAGTCTGATCTGGAAAAGGCATTACTTTCTCATAATATTAATTAAGTAAATAAATATGATAAAGACATTCTAAAGCTAAAATCACATATCTATATAAAGCATTGACAATTTTTTACATAATGTCCTTATTAGAAACTTCATGTACTTCAGAGAGTTCAGGGTGGTTGTTTTGTATTTTCTTTCGAAAGAAGAAAAACTAGCAGTGGTGCAAATCAATGGTCCAATGTCACACATAGCAGCTCTCTCTCCTAGTTCAGCTACACTGACATGACATAAATGGATAACCAGGCATCATTACATGAGAGATTGTTTGCTTAGCTAAATTGATTTTTTTCATCTTCTCTTGTGTGGAGTGTTGAGCTCCACTGCTCTTTGGGCTCATTTTGTTCCTGGTGTTTGGAAAATGTGTGACACTGTATCTGTTTGTCCGTGCGTGCGTGTCTGTGCAGTGTTGTGCACTACTGTACACGCTAACATCATCAAAGCACAGAGAAATGTTAAACGTGTCCCTATACTTACAAACACGTGCACATACACAGGTTCACAAAAAGGACATTTTTCCATGGTGAATATGGTTTTTAAGTGCTGTCAGAGGTGGGTAAAAGATCACAGGTTACATACAGGTGTACGATAACAATTGGGCGTGTGGATTGATGTTGCCTACAGACAGCTTGTGGTTGGGAACTTGTGCGTGACTACTGCAGTGAACCAAGGAAAGGCAGGATGGCAGAACAGCTGTGTGTATGGAAATAATTTTTTTGTTTGTTTGCTTTTTTGCCTGCTATAGAACTACCACACTCTTAAAGACCTTAATCCCACGAGAGCGCAAGCGGAAATTCTGATAGTTTCAACAGAACCTTCAAAGTCCCCCGCTAAAACTCAATTAATTCCAAAAATGATAGTGTGCATGTTTTTTTCAGTCAGCTTACATCTGAAGGTAGGACACCTGACATCTAAATAATCGTGAACTTGTTACCCTCAGCTCAGGTAAATATTGGTTTATGGGTGCTCAAAAGATTTCTCCCGTTTCATCCATTGTGTCAATGACACAAAAAAGTCTAGCTTTGCATTGGTTCTCATTTGGAAAAAGATAATTTGGTTTGAGCTTGTCATCTTTAGGGTGTCACAGTTTGTAAATCCAGTGATGTTCCCAGAATGTTTGCAGAGGCTGTGTAGAGCTTCCTTATGGCTTGAGTCAGCTCAACTGCTCTGCATGGTGTTAATGTGGCTGTTGTGTGGAGGAGAAGGTTGATGGCCTCCAAAAATAAAGTGTATAAAAAGGTGAATGAAAGCCCAGCTGGAAACTAGAGTGAGCTGCATCAACAGCTAGTCTATGAAACAATAAAAGCCAAAGCACAAGTGAGAAATCTGAAGCTTTAGGAAAGAGAACAGGACGTAAGGAAGTGATTCAAAACAAGGTGGATTATGGTTACACTCAATTTGAAGGGAAAAGGGATTAACCCTTTTTATGCCAACATTGATAAATCATCTTTAAAAGTAGACCACAATATTAGGCCATTGTGTTGATAGGACATCACAGCTGGCTCAATAGGAAAGTTGTTTCTTTACTTAGGCTTTCATCTCTGGAATTAATACTTGTTTTTGTACCCATGAGTTTGTTTCTTTGAAGCACTGCACTTTTGCCTATATTTCTATCATTTTCTGTACAACACCCTAGAAAAAGGTTTAAAATATATGTCATATGCCTAAACACAATATGGACAGTTGAAAGTGATTTGTGGGGAAATAAATAAATTGTACAAATCATTGTTAGATTTCATCTGCCTTCCAAAAGTCAAGCAATTGTAATTTCTTTGCAGGGCTGTTGTCTTTGTGTCAAGATTTTGCGGATTAGATACAATTAAATAGGGGGGATAATTTCCTAATAGCTACATAATGCATAAACTGAAGAATAATGTTTCCAAACCTGCATTAAGACCCAAAACATCCTGGAAAACACTTCCAATTTTTGGGATGATCAAAATTCACAATTCAATTTCACATTACATCCATATTTGCATTGTTGCAGGACTGTTATTTTTGTAATAACATTCAAAATGTTAAATGCTTTGATACTTCCTGTCAGTTTTGTTTATATTTGCAAGTTGTGTCTAAGGGATTTCTACAGGTGGATGACATCATTACTGGAGGATGTATAATCTGCATTGTAAAGTACAACATTTGGTTCAGTTACCAAATGCCACAAAATATCTACCAAAGTGAGTTTGAAATGTTTTAGAAGTTATACCTTGTAGTGGATCTTTGCTAATAACCATCTAATTCACAGTTGAAATCTGAGGATGCTAATATTTTAACTCCAGGTTGCTGCCAAAAGTGGATTCAGCCTTTTGTATTTCCAAATTTGCCTTTGGAGGATTTAGTGGCCGATTGTACCGGGATACGGTGTATAGCTAACTAGGCCACAGACTTCTAGACACATTTGTCAAATATGGTTGATGGAACACTAAATAGCTAGCATATATATTATGTTCATGCTTATTTTGTGATGTAATGTAACAATTTCGAAAATTACTGGTGACAGATTATTGTTCAATCTGTACTGAAAAAAGATAGGTCATATAGTTTCCTTATGATTTTGTGACCGGTTGTAAATATTACTAGGTACTGTGAATAGCTAACTAGGCCATGATTTTAGGCTACATTGAATGTTACTGGTAGCTTAGGGGCTAGGAGGCAGGCACTTAGTTCAGTTTGAATTCTGGACCGTATTTTCAAGTGCAGACCATAGATTGTATAATCATAGAGCCATGTGTGACGTCACCCATTGGTTTGTGAATATCTGATTTGGTTTATCGAATTTGCCGTTACGGGCGCAGACATCTTGGTTGCGGATGTGACGATTTTAGACGAAAGGGAGGATTAATCTAGTTAGCTAACTGATATGAATTGGGAAGCTAACGAAAAACTAGCCTGGAAAAATCCAGACCCAAATCCGGAGGATATAAGGGTCTGGGTTCGAGTAATGAAAATCACCCAACTCGAGAAAAAGGAATGATTAGAGTGTCATCTTATTTTCCTCTTTTAGACAAAAAGCCAAGTCTAACTCGTTCATTGTTGTGGCCAAATCCATTTTAAACAACTGGTGTTCATCTATAGCGATCTTACAATGTTTACTAATGACTTCGAGGTTGCAGCGTTGTCGTCATCTGTTTAACACGCCTCTGGCCCGCCTATATCAGATACACCGATGTGATTGGTGCAGCTCGGCTAGATGGGCATAATTAATTAGCAGAATTACTCGGTGCCAGAGCAACTTGTTGAGCAAATTCAAATTGTGCTCTCGTGAGAACTCTGGATTTCCAGGGTAACGAAAAACAGTATTAAAACAAAATGTAACGTTACTTACCGGAAAAACTGAACTGCCAACTCCTTTGAGTGTCTTGCCATACCACCGAACACCATAACCACGCACTAAACGGCCCTTTGCTTTATCGCCAATTTTAAAATCAACGAGACCATCATTCAAAAATGAACATCATGATAATTTGCAGAAGGCTTAAATCTAGCGATTGAGACCAGATACTCATTATGGAAATGTTTACTGAGGTAATAATCAATTGCAAGTCTGCCAAAATGAGAAATAAATAAATAAATCAATATATGCGTCAATAAAAATATTTATACATAAAAATATACAAATATAAAATTATACATTTATTAATCAATATTATTTCCCTATTTATTGATTTCTGTGATCATTTATTTCTGTATTTATTTATTTTTATATTCATTTATTTCCATATTCTTTTATTTCTGTATTTATTTATTTCCGTATATATTTATTTCCGTATTTCTACATCCTTAAGCTAATGAGAGGGCGGGACTTAATCGTTCACCCATAGCAAGCAAGCAAATAGCGGGAGTAGAAACCACATATACGGTCTGTGATAGAAACAGATTGTGAACGTAAGCTGGGGAGGAACCAAGGGTACAACACGGGGTTGGTTTGTAGGATAAATGATTCTTTCACCAACCCCAAAAAGAGAGGCAATGTCACAAACAGAAAATCCAAATTACTGTGCCAATTAGTTGCATTTTTTTGTGGCTTTGGTGTCACCTGTTGTGCTCCGTTAACTACCGAAGCTGCTCTCTTGCTCCGGCGAACTTAGTTTCTGTTTGTGTGTGTGGGTGACTTGGTGTGTTTGTGTGCGTGTGTTTTCACGACAACGGAACATTGCACTGGCGGTTCTATTCGTTGATGAAATGGATAGGCTACAACGAGAAGGGTGTCCGACTGCTCCGGCATTAACGGAATCGTATATCGAAAAATTAAGTCAATGATTACACTTCATCCAAATTCCTACACTGCAGGCTCAACTTCTGTGTCGTTAGATGCTGCTTACTGCAATAAACTTTAAACCAGACCCTCCACGCGAAAAAGTTAATAATTAAATAATAATCAAAGGTAGCATTTTCACCTAGGGTAGCCAAGACTCAAATAACTGGCAAGAGACTGTATGAAGCCTACTAACGTAGTAATCTAGGCATGTAAAATCGATCTTCACACTCTGATACCGATCAACCAATGGGAAAAAGGTGACAATGTGACATGCTTTGATTGACAGCCTCCTCATTAGCTTAAGGATCTGGAAATACAGAAATAAATATATACGGAATTGAATAAATACAGAAATAAAAGAATATGGAAATAAATTAATATAAAAATGTATAAAAACTGAAATAAATGATCACGGAAATAAATAAATAGGGAAATAATATTGATTAATTAATGTATAATTTTATATT
Source organism: Umbra pygmaea (assembly GCA_016801145.1). Taxonomy (NCBI): domain Eukaryota; kingdom Metazoa; phylum Chordata; class Actinopteri; order Esociformes; family Umbridae; genus Umbra; species Umbra pygmaea. The sequence continues at coordinate 3,475 of JACXGM010025348.1, read as the reverse complement.
TTTATGTATAAATAATTTTATTGATGCATATATTCATTTATTTATTTATTATTTTGGCAGACTTGGTCCTCCGTACAATTGAGACGTGTATCTCATTCTCATAGACTATTACAGAAACAGTGCTTTTTGCAACCAGACGTATCGCCCCCAGCTGGAATTCAGATAGAATTCGCATCAATTTGCCAAACCAGATGCTCACCCTGTGATGAAGACTGATAAAGAAGCAGACAAACTGTACATTTGGTTGTTCTCCGATGCATTGGCAGTCATAACATTGTATATGCTATGGTAGTGTTTGTAAATATAGGCCCTATTAAGAAACTGATTTCATGTGGAATTTTCCTGAATAAAAAAATATGGCCTAAAATCACACTGTAAGAATAAAAATAATTCATATTTTATGTATGATCCTTTTTTCAGCAATATTTTTGCCCATTCACTGTTTAAATTTAGAATGCTCTTACTTTTGTGTTGTGGTTGTTTCACCTAGTTTCTCTTTAATGTATTCACTTACTGTAAGACACTCTGAATAAGAACATCTGCTAAATTACTAAAATGTTAATGTACAGTATGGGCACACCCAAATACAGAATGGTGTGAATGGATACAAGTCATAAATTATTAATGTGAGCTGAAAGCTGATTGGATAGTTTATCCATTCCGAAACTACTGATTAGTCGTTATCAAAATCTTGAGGTGGAAGGAATCTCATCGTCTGGATTTAAAGGTGCGCTGGTTTCTCTTTTAGTCACCAGCTATCAAAGCTGTAGAACATTTATTTCATGATATTTTCAAAATGTGAAAATGCTATTTAGATGGGACAATGATTTCCTATATTATGCAGTGCTTATTTTGCAATTTGAACAGTAATTGCAATGAGGATATGACGAGTTGTGATTTAAGAGTGTTTGTCAATAAGCACATGCCTATATATCAATGATATGTATGACATGTAGGCTGTAGGCTGTAACCATTATCCTGTGAACATAGATTCTTTGTATAATCAAGATGTCAAGAAATCCTTGTTTTTCAATGTTTGTAAGCAGTTCACTTGAAAGAGAAAGCAGATCTGTTGTTATGGCTATGAGTTTATTAAGTATACTATTAAGGGAGAGTTACACTGCATTTACTTTAAGATTTGACTAGTAAAAAATGTAAATGCCAAACAAAAAATGTTTTTTTTTTAGTTCAACCTAAACAGAGGATTCTGTCTTCAGGATTAGTTAGACTTGTTTAACAGTTATCTGTTCAGTTCATCTTCTTGAACAATCTGTTAGCCATTAAACCACTAAATTGCTAGTCTGAATATCCTTGTCTGAAACTGATGCTCCTGGTCACTACCCACATTTGATCTCTTTCAGTTTCAGGCTGTACCCAAAGATTATGACCCCATAGTGGCCTGTGCATTAATCATGACATGGAGGGCCCCACACAAGCCTGGGACATTCCTGGGACAGCTTGCCACTGGGCAGGTGAAGAAGCTAGGCTTGCCGACACAGCTGGGAGGACAAGGTAGGGGCCAATAAGTGTTGCTAAGGGGCTATCCCTCCACTGCGAGTTTGCCAACTGAACTCCTGACAAGTAAATAGGATGAGTAATTAGATATTGTAATTAAAGATTAATGGTGTCAAAGGAATTGTCCCAACAACGCCTGACTCTTTAGGCTTGCCCTTCTAATGTTGCCTAGTTGTAGTGGCGCACTCATTCCCAGTCCCAGTTTGCATTGTAAATATGACTGTATAGATGTCTGTGGGTTTGTGGATAGATCCACAGACCAACAGTACACTCAGTATGCCGAGTGCTTGGATGGCTTCCAGCAAGTAAAACCTAGCAACAGGATTTGTCTCAGACATCCGAGAGAGAGCAAGTGGTGTGCTGGCACACAAACCGGCGACATATGGATCTTTGTTTTGCTTCTTAGTGCATTTTGTCAGCTGCTTGTTTAACTGACTGTGACAGGTTTACAAAGTAGATTGCTATTCTTATTGGCTGTGCATAACAGTAATGTTTTTCCCTGTTCTGTACTTTTCCGATTCCATATTTTGTGTGTTTGTTGTTTTTCAAATTTGTTGACTGTTTTTTTTTACAAAATGTACACGGACAAATGAGCAGATCTTAAGTACACAAAAGGCATGGTATTGGTGCCAGTGCCAACAATGTATTGCTCACACAGTATATTGAAAAGCAGAGTGTGGGGGTCTGAAAAGTTGATCTGCATGCATTGGTCTTAAATGTTGTTGTTTCTGCTTAATCTCCTTAATTGTTTATGACACGTGCAATTACTAGTGACAGTCAGTCTAAATGAAGCTGACACAGACTTTTGTGGACACCTATTCTAGAACTCTGGTCTGACCTAAATGACCTCTTTGGATGGCTGCCATGCTTGATGACAGGCCGTTCAGAACAATGTGCTTTGGCTATTTGGAGATTTCTGTCTTAACGAGTTGATCATGGTCAAAATGAATAATAAACATGCTCATTGTTCAAACTCCTAAGTTCCAGTTCTCAACTCCTCTTTGGTGACATTGCTAGTTTGGATAAACCTCTCTTGGCAATTACATAAGACTTGCTCCCTTCACAGACAAGTGTTTACTCCAGGCGTGTATATTTTACTATTCCATGTCTGTACCACGTTATGTACTGTAGGTATCTAAGTTCGTCCTGAGATGGTTGAAATCTACTATTGTTCCAATGATTACTTGTTCTGAGTTTCGTACTATGTTAGTGTACTATGAGTAATCCCTGAGAGTGTTTATCCCTTCACAGTCTCTATATCTCGCGAACCATACATGCTAGTAATTAAAGCTTGGTACCGTTGGAAACCCTCATCCCTGTGGGTTAAACACAGCCAGAGCTATGGTGCATCAAAGTCGGTCATGTTTTTTAGATGGTCACCTTCTTTACTAAACACATTACAGACAGGTAAAGTAGAAAGTGAAAATGACAAAATAACAACTTCGCAATGATGTAAGACATCATCCTGCACAACAGCAACACTTTTTGGAAGTGAAAAATGTATGGGATTTTCAAAAACGCATAGAAATATAGTAAGAAATGGATACAGCATTTTGATGTGGACTTGTTTGTATTGCCTCCAAATTTGCACACTGGTCCAGGAGCCCTGGGGGCTTGACAATAAGCAATAACAAGCCTTATTCATTATGGTTTACATGCCTTTACACATAAAAAACAACAACATATACATATGTTCTTTAGTTTTTTTGGGATAAAATTCAATGACCAAGGATGTTGGATTTCATTCATTCCTGTTGTAGCTGCACTGCAAAAAATGATTTTTAAGAAAGTAAAAAAGCCTTATTTCTAGAAAATGTGTCCTATTTTTAGTCTAAAAAGAAAAATAATCTTGCCAAGCATTTTTTATATAAGTAAAACAGTCTTATTTTGAGAAAATATACCTAACTTTTTCTTAATAAGATTTACCAACTAATTTCAAGCTTGATTTAACTATTAATAA
>JACXGM010025347.1:0-15341 GCA_016801145.1 Umbra pygmaea | reverse complement strand
CTCGTTGGACAGAAGTGTTTGGGGCCTCGTTGGACAGAAGTGTTTGGGGCCTCGTTGGACAGAAGTGTTTGGGGCCTCGTTGGACAGAAGTGTTTGGGCCTTAGTTGGACAGAAGTGTTTGGGCCTTAGTTGGACAGAAGTGTTTGGGCCTTAGTTGGACAGAAGTGTTTGGGCCTTAGTTGGACAGAAGTGTTTGGGGTAACACAGTCTCGATGAACAAATCCTCAATGTTGATATTTTGGCCTCTGAAAGGCTAATAAGTTGTCCTACAGCAAAGTGCCTTGTAGATTTGAATTCCTAAGGCTCTTGGCTACAAGATAAATTAAAAACATTCTGAGACATTGATTTTTATGAATTATGTCATATAAAACCCCAAAAATATAAAAGCTTTTGTTTATTTTTTTGTTTATGGGTAAATGCATCTTTACCATGCATAATAAGACTGTAAAATGAATATTGGTAAAACCCCAGTTCTTGTGGGCCAGTGTGACTGTGTTTGGGGGACATACAAACAAGTCAATAGAAAAATGTTTTACATATTTCTCACTATTTTCCTATGTTTTTAAAACCCCAGCAGTTTCCCCCTTCCAAAAATTGTTGTTTTTCTGCAGAGTGATGTCTTACTTTGTTGCAGGTTTGTTATTTTGTCATTTTCACTTCCTGCTTCCTGTCTGCAATGTTTTAGTAAAATAGTCACTCATTAAATTTTTTATTTAACCAGGTTAATTGATAAAGAACAAGTTCTCATTTGCAACCGTGACCTAGCCAAGATAAGGTGCAAGGCGACAGGAAGTTACAAACAGTTACACATAATCTGTATTTGGTTCGATTAAAAAATACTCTACATTCAGTGCAAATATGGTCTAAAATAGAAAGGTAGATTATTTGGAATGTACAGTGGCAGTACAAGAGAAATAACACTAGGATAGGTAACGTGAGGAACATGGCTGAAAATGGTCATGTGCAAATTATACAAAGACAGCTGTGCGGTTGATCACGTACAATTTGCGTTAAGGCTTTGAGTACGCTAGGGCATAAACGGGCAATATGCATTAAGGCTTTGAGTACGCTAGGGCATAAACGGGCAATATGCGTTAAGGCTTTGAGTACGCTAGGGCATAAACGGGCAATATGCGTTAAGGCTTTGAGTACGCTAGGGCATAAACGGGCAATATGCGTTAAGGCTTTGAGTACGCTAGGGCATAAACGGGGAAAAAGGATGGAAGTAGAGTCCGCATGTGCAGCAGTCAGTCAATAGATTTGAAAGTAATGCTTTAGAAGTAGTGATGGAGACAGTGGACTCGAGTTTCATGGTTTTTTGTAAATCCTTCCAATTCTCCACTGCTAATGATTGGAACAAGAGGCGGCCAAATGAGGTGCAGGCTTTTGTAGCGACTAGGGAGATGTATCTGCTCGAGTGCAGGTTGAGTGGATGATGCTATGGCATTGGTAACAAAATGGATGGCACTGTGGTATACTACATCTAATGTCTTCAGCAGAGAGTTTGAAGCAGTTCTGTAGACAACATCACCAAAGACAAGCATTGGGAGGATGGTCATTTTCACAAGGGCTTGTTTGGCAGGAAGGGTGATTTAGGGCTGCACGATATTGGAAATAAATTACATTGCGATGTTTTGTTTCCCAACGATATATATTGCGATATTGCAAGCCATCAATGTAGGCTACAGTCAATAATTACCATTCCATGATACTAATAATTTCACTGATAAACCAGCTTCATTCTCTGTAAACAGAAAAGCAGTACACATTTTTTTTATAAAACAGCAGCTTTACACCAATCCCCGATGGGTTTATAAAAATATAACTGAAAATATATATTTTTTATAATAGAACTTATAAGCATTTTGGTTCACAATCTTTTGTTTTTAATTCAACTTTGCCAAGTGCCAAAGTAAAACAGTGTTTGTCATCATCATAATCATGGCTAAGCAAATGCGACGGTGTGTAATGGCAACATATCTTTACGATATGAAACGTTATTGCGTTTGTTATTTCTTTCTGTCGTTGACAGCCTTTCTGTTAAGATGTCACACTGGCAAAGGCATCGCTAATAGTGTATTGTTTTGATTGACATCCGAAATTAGATTTTGTACTCGTAGTAAAGACCTTTGTGGTGCCGTTTTAAGTGATCAGACAAATGGGTGGTTTTTCCTTGTTTTGTAGCCACAACTTTATAACACTCCTGACAAAGTACCTGTTTTTGGTCAACATCCTATTTTTTGTAGCCGAAATAGTCCCAAAGATTTTGACCTAATTATTGGTACGAAACATCCTTTTTTTCCTGCGTAATGCGTATCATCTTCGTCGCTCATCTTTCGCTAGTACAGCTCTGCCAGTGACAGAGAATGTTGGCTGTGAGCAGCGGCACAACAACCAATCACAGCGAACCAATCACTGTGCAGGCATGCGGAGCGTGCGTGTCATCCCAGCAACAAACCATACAACAAACTTGTGTAAACTGTGGTGCTACCTATACTGTCATTGAGTGCTACCCTTCTTCACATCGCATGTTCCGGCGATGTGACTATCACACATGCGCACATCGCAATGTCGATGCTAAAACACAACATCGTTCAGCCTTTGTGTGTTAGTGTGTGTTAGTGTGTGTGTTAGTGTGTGTGTTAGTGTGTGTGTTAGTGTGTGTGTTAGTGTGTGTGTTAGTGTGTGTGGTAGTGTGTGTAGTGTGTGTAGTGTGTGTTTGGCAGGAAGGGTGAATGAGGCCTTGTTACGGAATAGGAAGCCAATCCTAGATTTGATCTTGGACTGGAGATGGTTTATGTGGGTCTGGAAGGAGAGTGAGGAGTCTAGCCAGACCCCTAAGTATTTGTAATTTTTGACTTTTTTTTAATTCCAGCTCAGACCCATCCAGAGTGGTGATGCTTGTTGGGCAGGAAGGTGCAAAGACCTGTTGAAATCATACATTTGGTTTTAACAGAGTTTAACCTCTTATGCCTGGTGCAGATTACATGATTTTAGCCTAATTTTGGCACTAACCATTTGACGTAAGGTCTCGTGGGGATTCGTAAACGACAGTGGGTGTCAGGACGCAAGATTCGATCGTTTCATCTTGTATAGTGTGTCATAGTGGGCGACAACCTACGTAGCGTCCGCGATGCTTTATGACAAAAAGACTAGCATATTAAATATTTTTTTGGTCCTCCATGACAGGTTCTGTCACGTGTGACGTTGACCAATAGGAGTACAGAAGCTTTTCCATACACAGCTTTCAAAATGACTAAACAAAAGAGATATGAAATGGAGGAAAGGTTCGTGGAGCTTCCTACATGTAGTGTAAAATGTTGAGCGCATGATTGTTACTCGCTTCACCAGTAAAAAGTAAAACTCTGCTTAAGATCTATTGCATTGATGCTGTTCTTCAAACAAATATTTTCAACAAAAAATATTGGCATCTAATCTGTAATAGTGTCATAATTTAGCATAAATATATGCCATGATACATGATCTTATTGAATAAATTGTATTCCACCTCATGCAAACATATTCAGAAGCATATTTTCACCGATAAATTGAGCGGAATGCTGTTTGATTCATATAACCTGATGTACTATTCTTCAGGTGGGCTTTTATGTAAATCTGGGTGTTCATCTGACTGTTTTTAGGAAGGCGTATATGTAACGTCATCTAAACAAACTCATTATGACTCCAACCTTTTGAGCAATGTGCACAATAGTGTATGGAAAAAGTATGACACATGCATACACTAGTATGATCATACTGAATAGTGCCCCTAGCACTAACCCAATTATTTTTTACTAAAAATACTTTTATTTTTTACGTCAAAAAGAAGTCTGCTGAGCCACTAGCTTTGTTAAAGGGTTTAGCCTACTGTTTGAATTCCGATTGTCTATAGTAATTCAACAATGGTTTACACGTCTATAATGAAACGAGTTACAGTAGTTTAAATTACTATCTTGTCTCTAAAATACATGTATTTTTTTAAGGTCAAAACAAAGTCTGCTGTGCATATAGCAAATCATTCTTCATAAGAATAATAACGGCACGGGTGGGTGAATACCATGCTACAATTAATAAAACTATGAATTTTGTATTTGTTCACTGTTCTCTTATAATAAAACATTTAGTATTTGTAACCGCAGTTACATTGTAAGTTTAAGGATTTGACTAACTGGTGTATTCTGTCTGAGGTGTCTGATTATTACTGTCTGCCCGTAAAAGTGTGTTATACTATTTGGCTTGAGGTAGATGGTATAGTTTTTAAAAATGTCAAATATTTTTATGAATGATAATGTCTAAAGTCTTTCCTTTCTAGATTTTCTGCTATACATTTTAAATTCAGATCTGATTCAGATCTCCCATACTGATTCTTAAATACAGTGCCTTGTGAAAGTATTCGACCCCCTTGAACTTTTTGACCTTCTGCCACATTTCAGCCTTCAAATATAAAGATATAAAACTGTATTTTTTGTGAAGAATCAACAACAAGTGGGACACAATCATGAAGTGGAATGAAATTTATTGGATATTTCAAACTTTTTTAACAAATAAAAAACTGACAAATTGGGCGAGCAAAATTATTCAGCCCCTTTACTTTCAGTGCAGCAAACTTTCTCTAGAAGTTCAGTGAGGACAATTGCTACAGTAAGGTTTTAGACAAACCAGAGAACACATTAGAAGTTTCATTATGGTCTGCTAATATGCATCATAGCGTTCTATCAAGTGCACCAACTCCCTGTAGTTGCACTTGTTTGTAGACTCCTGCCTCTCATCATGTCCTCTAAACAGTTGCTCTTGCATTCCAAGATGAGTTGTCGCATTGATTGGACGGATTAAAGCATCTCTGTTTCATCTCGCTTTAACATTGTGGTTTGCTCTTTGCAAACAAGCTCCCTCATCAATTAACTTGTGTATGGGCACCTGACCAAAAAGCTTCAGTCTACTAATGGAGCCAATGTGTTCAGAAAACACATCATGTCTTTTAGTAGCCCAATCCAAAGTCTTTTTATCGCAAAATCCCAAGGCAGACAAAATGTTCAACTTTGAAGAAGATTTACGATTCCCCATCAGAAGGCATGGCCAACAATACAGTTCGTTAGTTGTAGGACTGCCTGTTACTAGCCAAGAATATTTCTTATACCAGACCATGTTGAATTTTGAATTTATCTGGCGACCTTGAGCATTTATGGTAAATGTAATCTGTGAAGTTTGGTCTTCCAGCAGTTTTGATCCTTACCTTCTCTGCATAATCCAAACTCTGGAATTGCTGCTGCAACAAATAATCCACTAGTGGTTCTTTTCCATCCCACTCTCTGCACCCAATGCCATGCTTCTCTGCCTTGACACTGTCCTGACCGAAATCCATATTAGCCATTGCCTTAGACCTGCCGAGCTGCACAAGCTAAAACTAGCTAGCTACTGAAAAAACAAGGAAAACGTAATGTTGAAAAATCACAAGGTAGTTCACAATGTGCACACTAGCTAGCTAAATCTCGCCTCCTCTAGTAGTCTACAGTACGTTATTTGCTCAGCAAGTTACTCTGGCACAGAGTAATTCTGCTCATTAACTATGCCCTTGTAGCCGAGCTGCACCAATCATAGTGCTGGGTGGTATACTGGTTCACACCGAATACCGGTGTTTATTTTGTTATGATATGATTTTTTTAATATACCGCGATACCGGTGTATTTGAATACATAACATCCGGAACGCTACACTGCGCAACACTGTTTCAGTTCAGACCCTTTTCAGTGTTGCGCTTCTAAACACACGTGGTGCGACTGCGAGGCGTGGGGAGGGTAAACAGTAGTGCCCAGGGGCCGGTTGCACCAGCTGGATATATAGGTCCTAACTGTACCTCCGACCTAAAATGCCCTTTACGTCTGAATTTATATTTATACATGTTTCACCAGCTGGGCGTAAGCTCTCAATGAGCTACGCCTAGTAGCCAGCAGGCACAGCCAGGGCGCAGGATGTGGATTTATATAAATTCAAATGTATTGTTTTTCTGACTCTCTAATGACATTAAGATTTAGCTGTGTTTCTTTGGAGAAAGACCGTTTTGTTCAATCAAAGATACAGGGCACATTATTTACGTTAGCAGCAAACTACATGGATTATCAATCAAATGCCTGGAAATAGCCAACGTGTTGTTTGTTAAAACGGTACTACGTTACAAACAAATTTTAATCAGTCACTTTCAGCTGTGCGATCCATGCCAAAACATTGTTTTTCAGCACTACAGTATTTAACATTAATGCTTGTTGAGACTGACGCTTCACTGCCCTTCCTCATGCTAAATTGTGAATATATTTTCTGTTATCTTTCTCAAGTTAGGACAATGTTAGTTGTTTTGTCTAACTAAGTTGGTTAAAGCAGCTAATTCCATGTATTTTTCGTACCGTAGTGCCCCACAGCAAACGCACGCATTATTTGGCTTTGTAACTCAGAACAATTAGTAAAGGGGATTAGCTATTTACAATTCTCTTGTAGGCACATCAAATTTAGGGATCTATTATTAGTGGAATTTATAATTACATGAAAATAATATATTTTTAAGCCAATGTAATGCAAGTATTTTAATGGTAGCTTCTCTTTTCTTTTACACTTTATGGCTTATGGAACGAAACGGTTGCCAGGGGGCGACGTTGGAACGTTTAAAATAGAGCCATATAATAGAGAGTATGGCCAACTAGGGAATCGAGTGTTCGGAGCTATCCCGTTATGCGATTGGTTTCGAGGTGGTCACGTATTTTGTGGACTCCATGTTGGAGCCCAACATTCAGCTGATTCCAATTGACATAGTGTAGCGAATAGTGGAAAAAATGTAATACATTATTTTAAAAATTACAGAAATCACTGAAAAAATAAATGCACAACTGTGGCGCATTTGGCTGCAATGAAAGACCGGGAAACGGGGAAGAAAATTACAAGTTCCCCCGTGAACCAGAAAAGTGAAGGGAGCTGTATGTGAAATGAATGTGTTTTTTTAGGCTACAACATGGGAAGGGTTTGTCGATGTCTGGTGTTAATAATAATAATAGCCTAACAATGCAGTACATTACATTGCAGCACTAGTTACAGTTACAATTTTTGCCATCGAGTAAGTTTGACCTGTCGTCGGCGATGGATGAACTATGAAAGGTTAGCTATGTCAGGACTCGGAAGACTGAAGAGAAAAGGTAAACACTACTCAGAGACTTATTAGGCAACATGTTCACTCCCTACAATGAGCAATTTTAGAGGCCCATTTACGATATAGAAGGTAAATATGCACTGGAATATTTCCGTAAGGGCCTTTTACGTATTGACAAACGTTGATAATAACATGTATGTGCCGGTAATAGTGAAAATAAGCGATTTATTTCAAGATAGCATATTCGCCCCATAGGGTTACACTGTAGAGTCATCTCACGTAGCAACTATCACTAGTAATATTCTGATTTCACGGACGCGCGTTGCTTACGGTGGACTTAAGTCCGACTAGTCTTATTTTTATTTGGTGCAACAGCTGTAAATTCTACTCACAACATCGGATACAAGCAATTTGCTCCACCACCTTAGCCGCAAGCACGTCTTGGAATACCAAAAAATGTACGAATCTACTGCAATAATTCCTATCTCAGCCAGTAGAAAATACTGGGGAACCCCTGATTATGCATGGAAAAAAATTAAATACCGTCATATACCGTGAAACCGGTTGAATTTTGAAAAATACCTTGATATACATTTTTGGTCATACCGCCCAGCACTAACCAATCACATTGGTGTATCGGATATAGGCGTGCCAGAGGCGTGTTAAAAAGATGACGACAGCGCTGCGACATCGAAGTCATTAGTAAACATTGTAAGATCGCTATGGATGAACACCAGTTGTTTAAAACTGCTTTGGCCACTACAATGAACGAGTTAGACTTGGCTTTTTGTTTTTAAAAAGGACGTTTATGCTGTTTTGCTGTATCATGGAATAGTAATTATTGACTGTAGCCTACATTGATGGCTTGCAATATCGCAATATATATCGTTGGGAAACAAAATATCGCAATGTAATTTATTTCCAATATCGTGCAGCCCTACTGTGGAATGTGTGGAATGTTCTTGCATGAACCGGCGAAATGAAACATGCAGATGCAACCTAATAGAAGGACGAATATAGGCTAATAACGCAACGGGTAGCTCAACGTAAAAACACCATAAATATGTTGGCATACAATTTAAATCATGTTTTCAAAATAGTTTCCTGAGAACCTAATTTGGGAGAACGCCTGAGATACGGTAGCACAAAAGAATAAGTCAGGAGAGCATGTTGTACAGTCTTGCTGTCACGCTCAGTCCCAATGAATAACGAATGGAAGCAATCGCAGGTATGGCGGTTTTAATCAGATACTCAATATAACATACACATGTCCAGATCGAGAACAAGACAAGGCACAACAGCGGATTAACCAACAAAATACAGGCCACAAAAATCTGTTTATATACTCTCTTAATTACAATAGGCAACAGCTGCGTAATGAAACACTGGTGTCTATAATGAAACATAGAGAAGGCTAGAGGTCCACTTACCCTCCTCTAACCAATAACATATAAGGTACTACCGCTGAACAATATAACCTGGACTTGACACTAATGAAATCCTAGTATTCTGGTGACTGAGAGAACCGGAAGGTCCTCGAAGATGGTGTGGGTGTGACACTTGCCAGAGAAGGCATATATGGTCATTTTTCTGCAAAAGAACTGCTCAAGTTTGAAGCTAGTTTAGTTAGCATACCAACTCAACATTTATTTTGTTGTTACTTGTTAATAGTTTAACTGTTATTTATTATTAAATTATTGTAGTTGTGTGTTAGGTGACTTAGGTTTAATTATTATATATTTAAGTAATTTAAAACATTAATATATTGTTAAATTTAAATGATTTTCTATAAAAAACCCTGTAAGAGCCTTTCTAGTTATTTTTTCAGTTTTTCAAGAATCGGTTTAGGAATCGTATTGGAATCGTTTTAAAAGTACCGGTTCGGCGTCGGAATTGTTAAAATCCAAACGATACCCAACCATACTTTGCAGTAGACACATTGCACGTTGTTCTCTTCCTTTTTAAGTTTGTAATGATCCCAAACTTTAGACGTTCTCTGCCGTTTATTGACATCTTTATTGACATCTCTAAATTGAGTTTTTACCTCGAGGAATTTTTGTAATCGAGTTAATAGAGTAACTCGATGAATCGTTTTAGCCCTATTTGCATATGTTATTCCATAGGAAATACAGGTCAGAAATCACCAACTGGCTTAAATTATATTGTTACTGTAGATGCACTGAAATGCAAATGTATTTTGATGTCAAAGTTTGGGTTTCTACTGATGTGCCTGATAGAGGGTTGTAATGGACATTTTAAATCATAAAATGTTTATCAAATAATTACAGTATTCCCAGTTATATGTAATATACTGTTCTATTTTGTTTAGTGTAAAAAAATGCCACATGTACCGTCAACAGTGCTTTTTATACTCATGGCTCACTAACATCCACACATTTTTAAACACTCATGGACATTGTAGGTCCAACAAAACATTGATGTGGATATTGAATATCATTTGTGGCCATTATATAATGGGGAGAGTACCTGGGAGAGAGAATCCCTGGGAGAAGGAATGAAACGTTCTTCTTTGTTTTCGCCACCGTTGTGTAGTTAAGTAAAAAAAATCCTATTTTTTGCTGTTATAGGACAATTCCAGAGTAAATAAAACATTTTAAATATAGTATGTAAACACAATACCCTAAACTGATTTAACTTTATATACAGTGCTGAAAACAGCTGAGTACAGTTTGTTTGTTTCTGTATTGGGTTTTACTTGAAATACCACAATGTCCAGAATTCAATGCAAACTTTGCTCCTGCGCACTACGAGTTGCTTCGGTGGAGTCGAACTTAGCGTACGGACCTTGGCTACTAGCTAGAAATTATACACTGCAATTTGAAACATTAACTACAAGTCACACTATCGTCCCAGAGCTATAAGCCCTACAACCCTTCATTAGCTACAGATTTAGCCAGAATCTTCAAAAGGTTAATTATTATTTTATGTTAATTGCTCCAAGTATTTACACAATCACCAATAGCTACTTTAAAGCTAATAATACTACCTCCACTCAAGATAGGCCCGGGGCAGACTGGAAGGAAAGCCTTTTTATTTTTTTTACTGTATTTATGTATTTTGGATAGTGCACATGGCTGTAAATGAACCAGATTATAGCATACATGCTAATTTTCAGTCCCAAACCTATCTTCATGTTTTTTATGGTGGGGGGGGGAAACCGGCGCACCCGTAGGAAACCCACGCAGACACGGGGAGAACATGCAAACTCCACACAGAAAGGCCTGGGACAACTGGTGTTCGAACCTTCATGCAGTGAGGAGTTAACAGTATTCTGTTGGGCATTTTCATTCATTTTACATTCTTTCCTCCAATTATTCACACAATTACAAGATGCTATATTGAAGCTAATAAAGGCTAACCCCAGACAAGTAGATGGTAGATCAGCTCCTTACCCGTGATAATTTGATCCTCCGTCTGGCCTGGCTGTTTTTTCAAAAACACTTTGGTCCATTTAAGCATGAACCTCAAATGATCTGTGCCCCATGGATCCATACAGCTAGCTGGCTCTGTGCCCCGTGAAGCCATACAGCGAGCTGGCTCTGTGCCCCGTGAAGCCATACATCGAGCTGGCTCTGTGCCCCATGAATCCATACATCTAGCTGGCTCTGTGCCCCATGAATCCATACATCTAGCTGGCTCTGTGCCCCCTGCAGCCATACAGCTAGCTGGCTCTGTGCCCCCTGCAGCCATACAGCGAGCTGGCTCTGTGCTCCATGACGTCATACAGCTAGCTGGCTCTGTGCCCCCTGCAGCCATACAGCGAGCTGGCTCTGTGCTCCATGACGTCATACAGCGAGCTGGCTCTGTGCCCCCTGCAGCCATACAGCGAGCTGGCTCTGTGCTCCATGACGTCATACAGCGAGCTGGCTCTGTGCTGCATGACGCCATATTGCTAGCTGGCTCTGTGCTCCATGAAGCCATATAGCTAGCTGGCTCTGTGCTGCATGACGCCATATTGCTAGCTGGCTCTGTGCTGCATGACGCCATATTGCTAGCTGTCTCTGTGCTCCATGAAGCCATATAGCTAGCTGGCTCTGTGCTGCATGAAGCCATATTGCTAGCTGGCTCTGTGCTGCATGACGCCATATTGCTAGCTGGCTCTGTGCCCCAAGAAGCCATACAGCTAGCTAGCTGGTTGGTAAAAGGAGAGCTTGTTGATATATCAGTTAGCTGGTTAGTACATTGGTAAATGGAGCTGTCTCACTGTAAGTGTTTGTGCCACATCAGACCAGGGTCATACAGCCTGATGCTGTAAATCATCAAAGTTGAGGTGGTTTTAGTTGATTATTTTACTTAAAGGTCAACAATAACTTGTGTTTGCTAGGTTCTAGGATGGAGACAGGTCGTAGACTCAATATCAAATATAATAGAGTTGCATCTCTCTCCAAAATGTAATCTCTATCAAGCTCACTCAAGTGATTGTTGCTAAAAAAAGAATAGGGGGTGGAAAAAAACTGTTCTCCTTCAACAGCCAAATATACAGCTGGAAATTCTCATAACAAAACTAACATGACCATGAATTGGGTTACGCACATGGGTGCACACGGACCAGAGTCCCTGGTTCAGGGCACCAGTGTGGAAAGACTTCAGAGTCAGGGTGCTTTTCTGTAGGCTGAGCTGAGGGATTGGGGAAGAGGGGGAGAGAGGAGCTCTTGAGCTCAGCGTCTGTTCTGCTAGATGCCCATCCCCCACCAGTACCAGGCTGCACACACACAGGAAGTGTTGTCTGCTGGGTCCTATTGCTCAAGGAGTTGATCTGTTCACCTTGACGTTCAGTGTTTGGCCTAAACAAGGAAGGTGTTTCCTGTTGAACTTAGTTGATCTCATGATGACAATGTTAAAGGATGTAGACAGAGGAACGGGGTCAATTTTGTTGTCTAGGAGACCACTGACAACCACGTGTGTTTGGATGATGTCGCTAGAGATGAAGACCAAAGATAAATCCAGTTGTGAACAATATTTTTTTATTTTTAATAAGTATCCAAAATAAAAATGCTGAAAGCTGTTCTGCTAATGACGTGTTTTACTGGACAATGTGTATGCACAGCACAGAAAGCATGTCGCACCAGTGATGAGATTAAGATATGGGCAGAGTTTGAGGCCCCATCCACACGAACACGGGTGTTTTTGAAACTAGAGTTTTTTCTATGCGGTTATGCCTTTCGTCCACACGAAAACACTGTATCAGGTCACTGAAACCGAGGTTTTTTGAAAAGTCTGGCCAGGGTGAAGTTTTTTTAGAAACTTTGGTTACAGTGGTGTGGTGTAAACTGAGATTTTGGCACGTGAGGTCCGAGTGCACTTTGTTATCTCTGTTTAACGTCATTGTGTGCCACTATCTCCATTGTTTACATGAGGAGAGTTTGTGCAAAAATAATAACAATATAAAAAGAAATTCAGAAACATTGGATCAAGTCTAACTTATCTACAACCCCAATTCCAAAAAATGGACAGTATGGGAAATGCAGAAAAACAGTCATTTGATCCTACACCCAGTGTTACAATCATTCCAACTTTGAAATGTTGTTGTATGTGGCGCCACGCTAAAGTCTAGTGACAATGTTATAAAAGACCGATGCGGTGCTTGTCACTCCCGTATCCCTCCTACCAGTTCCTGTGGCCACTTGACCAGTGCGAATGCAAATAGCAAAACTGGTTTTGGGGGAGAGTAGTTAGTAGAACTGTTTAGAAGTGGAGTGTACCTATAACTACGTTCCTGTAACTACTTGGTCGGAAAGCGGCTAATATACACTTATTTCAAAACTGATGACTGCAACACACTCACAGTGGACTGTTTACCAATGTGTAACGTCCCCTTTTCTTTTAATAACACTTAAGTTTTTGGGTACTGAAGAAACCAGTTGGTTCCGTTTAGCAAGCAGAATGTATCCCTATTCATCCATTTTGCACGTCCTCATCTGTACAACATTGGATGGGGCGATACCACTTTTTATGAAACGAGTACAAGTACATAATATTTCATTTTGGGCACTTGCCGGTATGAGTACCGATACATACGAGTACTTTTAATAACTATGCCAAATGTCACATTTATCAAGCCAATCGGCTATTTCTTAGATGTTGATCAGCCAATTCAAATACAGAAAGGTAAATGTTCCTACATATCCAGAAGAACATCATTTAGAACATAATTTACATTGCAGGTCAAGAATGTGTAATATTTATTATAAATGTCAATAGTTTACATCTCCTTCCCTAATTTGCTAAAATGAGATAGACACGTTTGTGAAAGCGAATGCAATAGCCACATTTGTGTTAGCATTTGCACTAAAGCATTGCAGATGTTTTGTGTAGATTGTCTGTTTGAAGTGACTTTCTCCAAACACAGGTAGGTCTGAGTTTCTGGAGATGCTGCAGACCACTGCCTTGTTCTACCTCACCTGTTTTTACTATTAAATAATGTTTTTTTTAAGTTCAATAGATGTTTTTATATTGAGACTTGTAACATTTGTTATCATTGTGTAATTTTTATGATGTAAATTGAGGGAGCAAAAGCAGTATTGGCTCCAAATATCGGTTCTGTAAAATCGGCAGCCTGTATCGGCACTAAAATTTATATTGGTCGATACCTAATGGCTTATCTGTAATGCGTTGTGCAGCATAACGCTCTTAAATGTAGAGGAAGAATCGGTTTGGAGTATCTGGCCTTTTTCACAAGTACAAGTACGTGCCCAGTATCAGGCCCAATACCAAGTACTGGTATCAGCATTGGCCCATCTCTACACAACATTACGGGGCCTTCATTGCCTTATTTTGCGCTTCATGATATACCACACAGTCTCAGTCGGAGACGTTTATGTCCGCAGGCAGGCCATGGGCCTAGCACCCACACTCTCTGCCTATGCAACCATGTGCTTGTAATACGGACTGAATGTGGTTTGGTATTGTATGGAGACAACATCTGGATGGCAGCATATGTTGCTCCAAAATGTGTACATGTCTTTCTGCATTAATGGTGCCCTCACAGATGTGCAAGTTACCAATGCCATGGGCAGTGACACACCCCCATACCACGATAGATGTTGGCTTTTGGACTTGATGCTGATACCAGCTTGGATGGTCCTTTTCCTCTTTGGCCCAGAGAACATGATGGCTGTTTTTTTCCAAAAAATATTTGAAACCTTGACACGTTGGACGACAACACAATTCCACTGTCCTACTGTCCATCTCATTTGAGACCGATCCCAGAGATGTCTGCAGTGCTTCTGGACAGCTACCCATAGGTAGTGGATCCATGTTCATGTGTTCTTCAATTAGTCTATTTTGGGTAACATGCTCTAGTGAAGGATTTTAAAATGTACACATGTTTTTTTTACATGAGACACTGACAATATTTTCAATCAGTTTGTGTACAATGCATTTGTTAATGTTTTTAATAATCAGTTATTAAAAACATGTTATGTGACATTTTTGCTATCACACATACTCTTGTTATTTCTTTACAGAAAATTGAATTTGGTTACAATTCACTAGCTTTACAATTAATTCACAATGTTTATTGCAATGAATTAAAACTATTGCTATTATTTTGAAATCAAATATCCGAGTTTGTGTTGCGGGCAGTATATAGTGTTGCCAGGCAAACAGGCTCTGGACTACATAATGTATCGCAATATGCATTTTTCCCAGCCCTAGTTTGCGGTACATTCACAGGTTTTCTCAGAACAATTTTTTTACTGGTCCAATCAGTGAACAGAGGGAGTGGCTGAGAACGATGAGGTTGATATCCTGCGGTAGTTTGAGTTGTAGTACGTCACGACTAAATGTTATCGATTTGGTTATGGCAGATTCAGAGTGGCTCTGGGCAGATCCAATAGTTTAAACTTCAAGAGTACCCGCTTTCAAGGAAGTTAACGCTTGTCAATGGAGAGTGGCCAGACTCTCTTTACAAATGAAATGTACATATGAGAATCTGGTAGGACCAGGGGGGTATTCCATAAAACTAGTTTAGAAAACAAGCCAGGCTTGTTTTGGTTAGTCAGGCTTATTTTCAGTGACTTCCGTTCCATAAAGCTAACTGAAAATAGTTCAAACTCAGTTACCCTGGCAACTTATGCTGGGAAACTAACCTGGTCCAGGGCAGGCTAATTGTCAGGCTAAGCCTAGCTTGATGCGTAACCAGAATACCGTTAACACTGACCTGTGCTTGGAATGTGATGATATTACA
>JACXGM010025346.1:0-15341 GCA_016801145.1 Umbra pygmaea | reverse complement strand
AAATATTATATGGATAATTAAGGTGTTGTGAAGTGATGAATATTATCCTTTTATTAAGCATGGCCCAAACATAACCTATTGTTGAATTAACACAAACGTTGTTATTGAAAATAAATATGTTGTCTTTTAAAATGTCTTTTTTTGGGGGGGTTGGTATTTTTGACCTCGGTATTTGTTAAATCCTGGTTACGGCCTTGGTGGTATGAGGGCCCAATGTCCACAGGTGGGGGTTGTGTTTACAGCCCAACACCGTGCAGGACTTTTGCCATTTGCCATCGAACACCAAGATTGTTAAATTCGTCACTGGTGCCCTGTGCTCTTCACAGATGAAAGCAGGTTCTCACTGAGCACATGTGACAGACGTGACAGAGTCTGGAGACGCCGTGGAGAACGTTCTGCTGCCTGCAACATCCTCCAGCGTGACCGGTGTGGCAGTGGGTCAGTAATGGTGTGGGGTGGCATTTCTTTGGGGGGCCGCACAGCCCTCAATGTGCTCATCAGAGGTAGCCTGACTGGCATTAGGTACCGAGATGAGACCCCTTGTGAGACCATATGCTGGTGCGCTTGACCCTGGGTTCCTCCTAATGCAAGACAATGCTAGACCTCATGTGGCTGGAGTGTGTCAGCAGTTCCTGCAAGAGGAAGACATTGATGCTATGGACTGGCCCGTCCGTTCCCCAGACCTGAATCCGATTGAGCACATCCAGGACATCATGTATCGCTTCATCAACCAATGCCACGTTGCACCACAGACTGTCCAGGAGTTGGCAGATGCTTTAGTCCAGGTCTGGGAGGACATCCCTCAGGAGACCATCTGCCACCTCATCAGGAGCATGCCCAGGCGTTATAGGGAGGTCATACGGGCACGTGGAGGCCACACACACTACTGAGCCTCATTTTGACTTGTTTTAATGACGTTACATCAAAGTTGGATCAGCCTGTAGTATTGATTTCCATTGATAATTTTTGTGTGATTTTGTTGTCAGCACATTCAATTATGTAAGACGAAAGTATTTTATACGATTAGTTAATTCATACAGATCTAGGATGTGTTATCTTAGTGTTCACTTAATTTTTTTGAGCAGTGTAGTAAGGTAACCCCTATTGATGTCAATAAGGGCATTATAGGTGGAAGTAAATAATAGTATGCCCAAATAAAACTGAACACAATTTAAATACCTATTTATTATATCTGAAGTTGTTATACTTACATTATTACATTATTGATACATACACTCGCCTAAAGGATTATTAGGAACACCATACTAATACTGTGTTTGGCCCCTTTCGCCTTCAGAACTGCCTTCAGAACTGCCTTAATTCTGCGTGGCATTGATGGTCAGAAACAATGCTCAGGTAGGCCGTGGCATTTAAACGATGCCCAATTGGCACTAAGGGGCCTAAGGTGTGCCAAGAAAACATCCCCAACCATTACACCACCACCACCAGCCTGCACAGTGGTAACAAGGCATGATGGATCCATGTTCTCATTCTGTTTACGTCAAATTCTGACCATCTGAATGTCTTAACAGAAATCGAGACTCATCAGACCAGGCAACATTTTTCCAGTCTTCAACTATCCAATTTTGGTGAGCTCTTGCAAATAGTAGCCTCTTTTTCCTATTTGTAGGGGAGATGAGTGGTACCCGGTGGGGTCTTCTGCTGTTGTAGCCCATCCGCATGGCCGCGGAAACTAGGGGTGCTGAGGGTGCTGCAGCACCCCCCGCTGACAGCACGTGAAAATGAAATGATATTAGCTACTTCAAATAAAGTTTTAGTTTTTCATACGGTTTTTAATTTTCCACCTTTATTCATAAAATTGTTCAAAATATAATTTTGTCTACAATAGAATATATATATTTAGAATATCAGATTTATTTTCAAATCCGTCGGAATAAAAAATGAATCAATGTCAGATAGCAGAAGGTCTGTTGATGACGGTCTAACTCCCAGCACCTCATCGAGCTGTTTAACGTTACTTGGATCAGACAATGAGCAGGATGTTGTTGATGACGCTAGCAGCAGGACTATCGGTAAGACTCTCTATGTGCCCCCCCAAACATTGAGTTCCCCCCAGGGTCCAATGTTAACTTTTTAATCACTGGCCCGGACTGAATTATTACTGGCCCATATTAAGTAAAAATAAATACAAATCTGTGTTTCTTTGCGTAAATGCAGGGTTAATTGTCTGTTTGAAGGTCAGGACATTGTCTTGACCAGGACCACACCCCTAAATGCATTGAAGCAACTGCCATATGATTGGTTGAGTAGATCATTGCCTTAAGGAGAAATTGAACGGGTGTTCCTAATAATCCTTTAGGTGAGTGTACATCACCCATAGGTATACTCCCTGTAAGTAAGCACACTAGCTAGACCTGGGCAGACCACTCCCTGTAAGTTTGTTTAGGGCGCATCATTCGTGGGAAATAGGCCAGGTTAAGGGCGGGGACTTTATATTTTACTTTCTTTGATTTGGTCCCTTCCAGCCCTCCTCATTTCCCAAAATTATTATTTACGGTGGTGTATAAATGTAGTATATTAAAATGCAATTAGGTTGAGCAGACAGTCCAAAACATTGCAAGCTCTGCTTGCCTCGCAGACCATGGGACTCATGACTCCTCGATGATTCATGAGTTGTCGAGGACTCGTGAATTGTCGGGGACTCGTGAGTTGTCGAGTGAGTGAGTCAATCGTGCGAGTCAGTCGGCTACGTTGTCATGAGTGGATCTGATTCTGTAGCAGACGAGTGAAGACTCTCCTCGAGTCAGGGTTAAGCAAATCCACAACAAATGCACTACTATAATGCAAATAGTTATTTAGTTTTATCTTAGCATTTATTATTTGCACATTTTGCATGTTTGTTCCATTTGATTGTTATGACATTTCCTATGCGTGGCAAAATGTTGTGTTTCCTTTTTCATGTGTGCCTTTTTAAAATAAATGCTTGTTACTACACTCTGAAATAGTGAGTCTGCACCGTGTGAATCCACAGAACGTCCTTCTACGTTAGTGATAAACGAGAATGGGCAAGGACTGAGTTTTCTTGACGATTTAGCAATACTGACTCAAGTGACAAAAGTGACTCGCACAATCGTATCAGTTTAGTGAGTGACTCAGAATAACCTGAATCCTTAAAATGAATTGAGTTTGCCAGGCCTAGTCTACTATAGCTCATCTGAAAATTAGCATTCTCTGAGTCCGTGAGTTTCCAGTTTAATCCATGATCATGGCTATATCTAGTAATTTGGGGGGAAAATATTCCTACTCATTCAAAATTACAATGTATTTTAATTATTAATGTCTCTATATAACTCAAAAAGATCAAAATGCATTTCCCCATGAACAGCAAATGTGGGGTCAACATGTTTCAAGTACCCCTCACTGCAGTGTGCAATTCGGGGTGTGCCTCAATGTGGGAGTCAAACATCTATGCATTGTGCTGTACAAGGGTTCTTGTTTTGGGGTTGGGCTCAATGTGGTCGGAGTCAAACGTTTGACTCCTCCCACGTTTGACCCCACCCACCATTTCTTTACAACCAGCACATGCATTGTAATGGTTAGGGTTAGGATTAGGAGATGGGAAGAAATGTAATATGTGTTGAAATGGTTAAGGTTAGGATTAGGAGATGGGAAAAAATATTATATAAAGTGGTACCAGCACATGTGTTGTAATGGTTAAGTTTAGGATTAGGTGATGGTAAGTGGACACTGCATAGACGTTTGACTCCTCCCACATTGAGGCACACAATTCATGTTTTACTGATGTCACAGACAAACTAACACCTTTCCTGCCACCTAGTGGTTAAACATGGCAATTTCTCAAATGTTCTATATTTAAATGTCTTTTCAGTCTGAGTGGCGAGTCTCCATTCCAGGGTGACAGTGAGGACGAGACTCAGGCCTGGGAGTTTGATAAGGGGAGCTTTGAGGAAATCAGTGACCAGACCAAATACCTCATAAGCTCCCTGCTCAATAAGGAACCAAGGTGAGTAACAGCACTCTACACTTTACCTGTACCAGTAGTCTGTCAGTAAAAGATTGACAGGCCCACCGCATCAGCAAAATTCAACACAAGGTGCAGAATAGTTAATCTGTCCAATAATATGATAAATTATTTTCAAAAACGAAAGATTTGGGTGGTAATAATATAAGCCTATATGTACAGACCCCTTTTGAATTTTCACTCTTTGTTTCATTGCAGCCATTTGATCAAATCAAAAAAGTTCATTTTATTTCTCATGAATGTACACTCAGCACCCCATCCTGACAGAAAAAAATAAAAATGTAGAAATTTGTGCAAATTTATTAAAAAAGAAAAACTGAAATATCACATGGTCATAAGTATTCAGACCCTTTGCTGTGAGACTCATATTTAACTCACATGCTGTCCATTTCTTCTGATCCTCCTTGAGATGGTTCTACATCTTCATTGGTGTCCTGCTGTGTTAAATTACACTGATTTAACTTGATAAGGAAAGGCACACACCTGTCTATATAAGACCTTACAGCTCACAGTGCATCATCAGAGCAAATGAGAATCATGAGGTCGAAGGAACTACCCGAGGAGCTCAGAGACAGAATTGAAGCAAGGCACAGATGTGGCCAAGGTTTCAAAAGAATTTCTGCAGCACTCAAGGTTCCTAAGAGGACAGTGGCCTCCATAATCCTTAAATGGAAGAAGAGTGGGACAACCAGAACTCTTCCTAGACCTGGCCGTCCAGCCAAACTGAGCAATCGTGGGAGAAGAGCCTTGGTGAGAGAGGTAAAGAAGAACCCAAGGATCACTGTGGCTGAGCTCCAGAGGTGCAGTAGGGAAATGGGAGAAAGTTCCACAAAGTCAACTATCACTGCAGCCCTCCACCAGTCAGGGCTTTATGGTAGAGTGGCCTGACGGAAGCCTCTCCTCAGTGCAAGACATGTGAAAGCCTGCATAGAGTTTGCCAAAGAACACATGAAGGACTCCCAGACTATGAGAAATAACATTCTCTGGTCTAATGAAACCAAGATTGAACTTTTTGGCATTAATTGTAAGTGGTATGTGTGGAGAAAACCAGGCACTGTTCATCACCTGCCCAATACAATCCCAACAGTGAAACATGGTGATGGCAGCATCAGGTTATGGGGCTGTTTTTCAGCTGCAGGGACAGGACGACTGGTTGCAATTGAAGGAAAGATGAATACGGCCAAGTACAGAGATATCCTGGAAGAAAACCTCATCCAGAGTGCTCAGGACCTCAGTGTCGTTGTGTCCTTGGGCAAGACACTTTACCCTAATTGCTCCCAGGTTGTTGCTGTAAATAAGAAATTGTTCTTAGTCAACTTACCTGGTTAAATAAAGGTTAAATTAAAAAATAAAAATAAAGATTGGGCCGAAGGTTCACCTTCCAACAAGACAATGACCCTAAGCACACAGCTAAAATAACAAAGGAGTGGCTTCAGAACAACTCTGTGACCATTCTTGAATGGCCCAGCCAGAGCCCTGACCTAAACCCAATTAAGCATCTTTGGAGAGACCTGTAAATGGCTGTCCACTAACAGTCACCATACAACCTGACGGAACTGGAGAAGATCTGCAAGGAAGAATGGCAGAGGATCCCCAAATCCAGGTGTGAAATACTTGTTGCATCATTCCCAAGAAGACTCATGGCTGTACTAGCTCAAAAGGGTGCTTCTACTCAATACTGAGCAAACGGTCTGAATAATTATTATTATTATAATTACCATGTGATATTTCAGTTTTTCTTTTTTAATAAATTTGCAAATATTTCTAAATTTCTGTTATTTTTCTGTTAAGATGGGGTGCTGAGTGTACATTAATAAGAAATAAAATGAACTTTTTTGATTCTATCAAATGGCTGCAATGACACAGAGTGAAAAATTTAAAGGGGTCTGAATACTTTTCGTACCCACTGTATATATGTTTATCGTTGTTCTGTCTTTTTGTACTTAGTGTTACATACTTGTTTGTATAATTTGATTAGTCTGCTAAAGGTATTTTCTACCCTATTTGACATTATATTGTTATTTATCCAGACACTAGTTGGTGATTATTTTCGCCAGTGGGACTGGGCTATTCAGACATAAAACATCCCTTAAACATATAGACCAGTTTGAATTTTAAAATACACATTGAACCACAATTGTTTTTTGTACCCCAATGCACATACCCCACTTTGGGAATAGCTGGTAATCAAATCAGTGCGTCTGGTGGGGTGGGGGTGATGGGTGTTTAACATTTGTAACATTGGTTGTTGGTGCCAGACGGGCCGGTCTGAGTATTTAACAATCTGCTCAGTTACTGGGATTTTCACGCACAACCATTTCTAGGGTTTACAAAGAATGGTGTGAAAAGGGAATAACATCCAGTATGTGGCAGGCCTGTGGGCAAAAATGCCTTGTTGACACAACATGCACAACCTTGAGGCGGATGGGCTACAACAGCAGAAGACCCCACCGGGTACCACTCATCTCCACTACAAATAGGAAAAAGAGGCTACAATTTGCAAGAGCACACCAAAATTGGACAGTCAAAGACTGGAAAAATGTTACCTGGTCTGATGAGTCTCGATTTCTGTTGAGACATTCAGATGGTAGAGTCAGAATTTGGCGTAAACAGAATGAGAACATGGATCCATCATGCCTTACCACTGTGCAGGCTGGTGGTGGTGGTGTAATGGTTTGGGGGATGTTTTCTTGGCACACTTTAGGCCCCTTAGTGCCAATTGGGCATTGTTTAATAGTCACGGACTACCTGAGCATTGTTTCTGACCATGTCCATCCCTTTATGGCCACCATGTACCCATCCTCTGACAGCTACTTCCAGCAGGATAATGCATCATGTCACAAAGCTCGAATCATTTCAAATTGGTTTCTTGAACATGACAATGAGTTCACTGTACTAAAATGGCCACCACAGTCACCAGATCATAACCCAATAGAGCATCTTTGGGATGTGGTGGAACGGGAGCTTTGTGCCCTGGATGTGCATCCCACAAATCTCCATCAACTGCAAGATGCTATCCTAGTATTAGTATGGTGTTCCTAATAATCCTTTAGGTGAGTGTATACCTGGGTATGTGATCTACTCTATCGTTGTTCTTCCTTTTTTAACTTTATTGTACTTAGCTTATACTTGTCCTTAATAGGTTTGTATAATTTGATTAGCCTACTGAAGGTCTTTTCTTACGTCTTCCATAAAAACATAATTTTATTTTATCTGGTTGGATGCCAATTATTTGATATTTGACATTGTGTTATTTATCCAGACACTAGAGGCCTATACTAAGAAACAAGTTCAACATGCCCAGGATTTCTTTTTGATAGCTGGCTTCACTAAACCTAACTTTAATCTGAATAAGCAGTGTTGGGGATAACGTGTTACTAAGTATTGACAGTAGTCAGACTACTTTTTTGTAGTAATAAGCAACCTAACGTGTTAGTTTCACAATTCATGTAATTTGTTACTAGTTACATTTAAAACGAGACAATTAGTTACATTTACAATAAAGTTTCCCTTTTTTTTTTAGAACACAAGTTAATAATTTATTATCTGTTGTAATTCTTTATCTGTATTTCACAAGTGTGCCTCCACACCAATCAAAAAAAAGGGAAGATATTCCGGACTTAAATAGAAATATATACATGCGGATTTGGGGATAGCAAAATGGAAGAATACATAGCCTACATTTTAACAGCTAGAAATATTCACATTATTTCAAACATATCAAAAAGCAGGGAGGAAGAATATATGTGTCCTACGATCTGTGGCATCAGGTGCAAAATCCTGTTGAGTGGGGAGAAAATGTTCACATTTTCTGTGAAGTTAGGGCCACTGTTACCATCATGCACTTAACTATCTTGTAAGCATTTTTATTAGACAATGTTAATAATATTTAAATTTTCACAAAGATATTGTGTCCCTTTCTTAATGCTGTCTGTTTTCTCTTGGAAAAGTATAAAGAAATTACAGATTTCTTTATATAATGTGGGATTTATACAGAACTGCCTGTAGCCTAGTTTGCACCTTATTTTTTTAAATTCAAATCACTAATTATGATATTGTAAATACGTTTGTCATTTTGTGATGTACACCCTCTTACTCTTTAAGATATATTACACACATTCTTGATATTTGACAAATGTAACTGATTTAATTGTAAAAATAAGCCAAGATAACAGATTAGACCAAGGCATAAAGGTATGGACAACTACAATATAATGTGACTATCACAGTGTGTAGTGCTGGGCTGAATAAATGGAGACCAATGCAGAGAGCTTGTGTTCTTTCTTTTATTTGGGAACACAGGAAAACAATCAACCTAAGCCAAATTATGGCATCTAAGTTAAACGGGCGACTTTGAGCCCAAAACAAGTAAAGGGATACAAACCTAAATCCTCTCTAATACAAAGTGGTACAACACGGACGGAGTATGTTTACATACTATCGGATAGGTACAACCTTCTCAGGTCTTTACATGTACAGCACAGTCACTTAGCCCCGATACTGACAAAAGGTCTCTGGAAAAAAACAGGTTTACCTTCACAGAAATTAAGACTCTGGTTTGAGGGGAAACAGGTCTGGATACCGGTTACACAAATGACAGGGCATAGTAGCCCCAATGAAGCACAAACACAACCCAAAGTCAAGAGGCTCAATAGCCTACACACTGCCAACTCAAATCTGGTGATACGAAGCAATTACAAAGTCCAAACAGGTGTGCTAAACACATAGTGCTGGATACATCCAGGAGATGGTGCCAGAGGTCCATAAACACAACATATCCTAGCACCTTCAATATCCTATACATATATACATACACGCTCACACTGGTATAGTATATCATAAATATAGACAAACATATCAACTGAAAACTAAGGAAAAGGACAAGAACCAAAAAAGACAAACAACTTAATCCCCAGTAGATACCGTTACAGGGATAGAACAGAAATCAAACTGAATAGACATTACAGTGTTCTTCATAGATAATTGTAGCCTGGAAATCCATACCCAAATCTGAAATATTAAGGGTCTGGCCAAAGTCTAACTCGTTCATTGTAGAGGCCAAAGCCATTTCAAACAACTGGTGTTCATCCGTAGTTTACTAATGACTTTGACGTTGCAGCGCTGTCATCATCTGTTTAACTTGCCTCAGGCCCGCCTGTTATCAGATACACCAATGTGATTGTAAGGGCATACTTAATCAGCAATTTCAAATTGTGCTCTCGCGAGAACTCACAAACATTGCCCTTTTTCGTTGTACTGTGTAGCTGGACCATCTGTATGAAAACATTTGAGCACCTTTGGGAAAAAATGTTACTCCCTTCTGTACATGTTTATACAGGAATTATTTAAAATATTAAACAAAATGAACATGGTTTGTGCAAAAATTTGGGCACCCTGTGACTTATTACTTCGTAAAAACCCCTGTGGCAGATATGCTGTAACTGTGTTACTAACGTTGTCTGTAGCCAGCTTTGAGTCTTTCAATTCTTGACTTTGGAAGTGTTCCTACTCTTCCTTGCAGAACTCTTCTAACTCAGAAAGATTCTAGGGTCTCTTTGCCTGCACTACATGATGAGGTCAGGTCAACGTCTGTTCACAGAAAGATCCATTGCAACATCTTTGCTTTTCACGGTTGCCCTAGATTTAGCATACAATGCAATACTGTAATAGAACATACTTACAAAAACAACATTTTCAAAAGTTGAACACTGTAAAATGTCAATTTGTCCACCTTAATTGTATGTCCACTCCATTATGTTACTGATAACAAGGTGAACATTTCTAGCTAAAATTTGCAATAATTCTGCAAGGGATCTTGATAAAGCTGAAACAAAGACTGACACATAAAAAGGAATTTGCATAGTTTGACAAAGACCTTTTCAGATTATGAAAATTGATTTTCGTCTTTTTTTGCATTACATCAATTTCGTAAATTGGCATGACAGGGTGTACATGTTATGCTTTCCACATATAATGATGGAAATGTAATGATATGAAATCTGCATTTTCACCAGGTTCTCTACATTTGTTTTTCCTCCAAGGATGTGACACTTTAGAATGTCATTTTAGATAAGGGATCATACAGTACTCAGCATAAATTTGTACAAATGTCTTAGTGAACACCAGAACATTTGGCTGAAATTTGACTAAGTTCTGTGAAACATTTGTCCTTTTTAAATAAGAACATTAAAGGTTGATCACCAACATAATTGGGATAAGAATATAATACATTTCATTCAAATAAGGTGTTGCAAAAAAGAATACACCCTATAACAAATTCTACCAAATCTAATATTACTGCCATGTCTATCTTTCTCCATTTCTGTGGGTACCATGCATTTTTCATTGTACTCTTCCCCTTTGCAATGCCATACAGTTTGGGTCCTGGCAAACGCGAAACTTTTTGCGCATGGGCTTTAGCAGTGGCTTCCTTCGTGGACGACACCCTTGCGCATGCCAATCCTGTGCACAGCATACATCATATCGTGTCACATGAAACAATTACCCCAGTTCGGCTTTCTACAGCTTTAGCTAACTGTGATGAACTTGCATGGTGATTTTTTTCCTCAACCCCTCTTCTTGAGGTGTTAGCTTCCGTGGACGGTCTGGATGTCTCAGAATGCTTGCCGCTGGTCCATCATTTTTTAAGTTTTGAATAACATTTGCTACTGTATTCCAACTGGTTAGCAATGGTTTACTAATTATCTTGCAGCAACCTGTGTGATGATGGGTTAGACTCATCTGTTGTTGAATTCCAGTTAATTTGTATTTTACCCAGTTTAATTCCTAGAAGCTTCATTAGGATGTACCCATTTTTTGTCATAAATGGTCATAAATGGTCATAAATCACTTGGTTAATAAACTTTCCGTTTTGTTGTTTTGTTCTGACTAATGCCATTTGCAACCAATAAACCAGTTGCTAGAATATTTTTAGTTACTGAAGTTCACATACAATAGCTGCTCTACATCCTCCTACCTGGCGACAGGAAACAGTCATATAGACACACAAAGACAATGGGAATCAGAGGTTACACTTATATACACACCAGGGCCGTGCACAGACCTTTTGAGGGGCACGTGTCGAAAACTGAAAAAGGGCACCTCCCTCCTTTTTATTATTATATATTTTTTATGTTAACATTATTTAGTAAGCCTACATAAAAGCAAGAAATGGTCACATCTTCATGACAAATTCAATAACACTAAATAATAGTCTCAAAAGCTTTAGATATACTCACTATTAATAACATCCATAATAATAATATGGATAATATAGATATATAGGGTTTCAATACATCTTTCAACATAATTACAGCAGCAACCTTCTGTGTGCCATGTGCTTGAAGATGTTTATGACTGTGATCCACTGGTCACTTATTCACTACACTTTCCCTAAAATAAGCCAGCAATGAAAAAATATATAAAATAGTGTGAAAAGTACAGTGGCAGTGAAAAGCATATTATGATGATTTCTGAAGGATCACGTGACACTAAATAATATTCAACTGGAGCAATAATGATCACCTTTGTGTTCAGCTTTGATCACAGAAATGAATTACATTTTAAAATATATTCAAATAGAAAACAGTTATTTTAAATTGAAAAAATATTTCACCATATTACTGTTTGCTGGATTTTGGATAAAAAATGAAGCCTTAGAGAGCAGAAGAGACTTCTTTTTACCCAGTGAGGGCTGTGATCAGGCCTTCATGGACCTTTTTTGTATTTAGTTTCCTCTCTGGTGTGTGTCCTGTGTTCAGTGTTCTAGTTTCTCCCTCCTGTGTATTGTTATGTATTGGTTCCCCCTAGTGTCCCTTTTGGGATATGTCTGTTGTTAGTTCCTTTCTGTGTTGTATACTGTCGTCGCCATGGTTTCCCTCTGTGTTGATTACATTTCAGGTGTCTGTCATTAGTCCTCATTTGTTTCGGTATTTAGTTTGTGTGTTTGCTTCCCTCCCTTGTTGGTCAATGTTCCTGTTCGTGTGTCTGTAAAGTAGTGTTGTCGTGTTCCGTGTTATATTATATTCAAATCTATTTCAGCCCCTCGCGGCAGTTTTACTTTGAGTATTTTCAATAATAAACAATATTGTTTGGAAGTGCTTCGCAATTGCCTCTCTCTCTACAACACTATGGAATACCGTGACAGTGTATATGTATTTCACACTATATATATGTATACACACTACATTCTTCATGATAAAATATAAAGATTTCACTGTGATCTGATTCTGAATGTCTTTCTAGTTACTACTACAACATTACTGTACTACATTTATACATGTGAAGACGGGATGAGAGTACAGAATACTATACTGTAAATAGAAAAATTAGCTAGACTAGATTGCTAACATGTGCTGTGCATATTAACAGCCTTGAATTAACCATATTCAACATTAATACCATAACATGATTAAATGGTAATAAATTAAGCGTATCAGCAATCATAAATCAAAAAATAAATTTCTTAGAAATATATGTTACCCAGGTGACGAGAATCACTCGTCACTTTGTGTAAGTTCCAGTACATTGCGGGGGTACACCTGTGCGTATGATTTCCCGATGGTAAAAACCAATAATATGTTGTTGTATTACTTATCAATAGATTGTTAACATTTTACGGTCAAACTCAAATGCAGTTACAGGGATTTTGACTAGCAAATGTGTGCAAATGTGCATTTAAAACGGCACCGGCGGCATCACATTACATTTTCATCAACAGGTTACAAATGAACTAAAACTACAACCTTGTTGTAGCTATATGGGTGCTCAGTTTTTCCTGTTGTAAAATACATTTGGCCAAAATCGAACTTTATAAAAGATGAAATGCTACTGTATGCACAGGCTATTTAAGTGTACGCTGTGTATTGACCATGACTAGATGGTAAATGCTAGATGTCTCTCTCAGGTCAGGTCCCACATGTCTCAGTCAGACATCAAATAAGTAAAATATTGCCTTTATAGACATAATGTTTAGTACTTATTTAAACAACAAGATCTTTGTTTACCCTTGCAAAACTTTGTTCAGCTCCTGGCTGCTGATGTGCGGCTGCTGCGGAACTCCAGTGCATTCAGTCAAGATAGAGGGGGCGGAGTAATCAGGTTAACTGACAGTTTGAGGAGCGAACAAGAGTTATACAAACTCTTTTTAAGATCTTTCATTGGCTAAATATTTGTAAAACCGACAGAAAGATATAAAGGGTGACCAATAGCATTGCTTTATTGAAGAAGAAAAAAACACCACCTCCCAAAAAAAGGGCACTTCAGAGTGTAAGGGCAAAAAGGGCATGTGCTCTGCACAGGTTGAGCCCTATCTGAGCATGTGCCTGACACACACACTAATTAAAGACAAGGATCAGCTGGTGGTACAAAGGTGGTGAACACAAAGACAGAACAGTGAAATGGAAATAATAAGTAATGGCCCAGTCTGAGCACAGGGTGGTGCTAAGCCATCTTATGGCACAGTTCATCTGCTGTGACAATAGCATCCCGTGGAAAGTATTTATTCTGAAGAGAGACAGATGATTTTCTGAGACTTCTCTGTACTAATTATTTTTGAGTACTGTATTTTAAAGTGCAGGTAACCCCAATGTACCTGGGTGGACACTGACTTTGAGGACAAACACAATGTCAATATTCTTGTAAAAAATACAAAATTAATTGAAAAAAATATATATGCTTTCTTACATTAAGAAAATTTGTAAATATGAAAAAAAATTAAGTTGATAATTATTTATTGAAATTCACTGAGCAGCATTTGGGACATTTAAAAATGACCTCTCTCCAATGAAATAAAATAGTGTAAAATGTATTTTGAAATCTGTCATTATGCTTTTATTATCATGAAGGCATACACACACAAGGATGTTCTGGAAATTTGAAATATATTTGAGATATATTTTTGACATTTAGAATGATTTGGGTGACGGACAGAAAATAACATTTTGTGATATTGACCCAGTTAGCTAAAATTGTATGTATACATAATATACATTTCCCAGCATGTCACAACATTCAGGGACTGATATGAATTTTGTGGCATTGAACTGAAATGTGTACTGTATGTATAAATAAATGTATTGATTTTGGGTTTGCTATGGGTTTTGGCACACTACATTCTGGACACTAGTTTATGTAGCTGGGTAGATCCTATTACATATGAGAATAGTTGATTATAGGTGATTATGCTCGCACACCAGTGGGTGGTTAGTAATCAAGTAGGCTTTAACACAGTCAGTGTTCCAGAAGGTGGTGCGCATTATTGTGTCTTCTGTCCCCTGTTTGTGTTGGACTTTAAACCTAGATCTACAAAATCTACAAGAGCTTGATTGGAACACTGCCGCTGTATACTGCATACATATTTATGAGTATTCCTGCCGCGTTCGGTGGATCTTAATTGGGGATGCCCGGCTCGCATTACGTTCGGGACCGGAGTGAATGGATCTTAATTGGGGACGCCGTGCTCACATTACCATCCGGACAGGGGGAAACGGTATCACACAATGGGTTTGATACACAATGGGTTTGATAACACAATGTTCCATTCACTCCGGTCCCGAACGTGATGCAAGCCCGGTGTGTTGTGGTGTAATATGGCCTATATCGATTGAGAGAGCGTTTCACTAGGTTAATGTGTGGTATTTCATCATTCTGAGGTGGTTAAACCTATGTAAACTATGTCATTCTCATATCAACTAGTCCATGTAAAGGGCAGAGTGTTTGTCGCCTTGTAAAACATTAGATCTGGTTTTGTTTGGGCATCACAGTCCCCCCATTATCTATTTAGAACCTAAATTTGTCTAGGTTTTTTTTTTCAAACTCACTGCTTTTGTTCTCCGTCTCTCCACCAACACCTGATGTGACAGCATGGAAGCTACTGCTATGTACATATAATATAAAACATACATAGTAACTACTAAGAAGTTACCATTATATTGAATTAATTAGAAAAAATGTCAATTAAGTCTATTCACAAGACCATGTTGAAGTTTCTTTGTCTTATTACTTCTGTTCTCATGTTTTTAATACTTATTCATGCGTAACTGATCAGGTGGGAAATTGGAATTTGGAATTGGTCCAAAAAGATTATCAGGGCATATTTTATTATTTCGGGGAGGTTGTTGCAACTTAAAGACAAGGGGTGTATCAGGTGAAATATTTTTTAGCATTAGGAAGAGTGGCTCATTTTCGTTTATTAATACCCAGTTTGACCAGACCCCTCCCCCAAAAAATAACAAACAAAAAATAATTGTGAAATTGGTGATAAAATATACTTCATAATTTGGCTGTCTGTGCATTCTTTCTCAAGGTTCTAAACAGGCATGTGGGGGGGGGGGGGGGG
>JACXGM010025345.1:0-15343 GCA_016801145.1 Umbra pygmaea | reverse complement strand
GCTCCAACCTCCAACCCAACTTGTATGCTTGTTAACTCACATTTCCAAATCGAGTTTACAATGAATACTATGTTGGTCCAACGATTGTTTAAACAAATTATTTTCACTAGTTAAGCCAACTTTTTTGCATTTAATTGTCCAGTTGACTAAAAGATAATCATTAGTCTAACTTTTTGTGAGTTGGATTTTTTACAGTGTACAGCAGAATTTTGGTTTAAAGACATTGTCCCCTCCTCCCCCGAAAAATAATAAATCACTGTTACATCTCGGCACTGTCTCTAAACTATTGAACTTCACGCTGGATCATAAATGAACAGTATACAGTGTCCTGCAGAATACCGTAATTGAGTTTGCTTTCCATGAGAACCTGGTTACAACCAGCAGGGGCAACGGACTGGGGGTAAAACCAATACTGATTACCAGGGCCCAAAGGGGAAAGAGGGCCCTTGAAAAGTCTGGAATATATAGGGGTTGAGGGACATGGGGGCCCATCAGGACTGCCTATGCATAGGGCCTAGGATCATGTGCTACACTGCTGATAACCAGGGATATTATAATTTTGTGTTTTTTAATAAGTTTTTAGTTCTGGTTTTGAATGTAAACTTTGTCTTTAAGTTTACTTTCAGCTTTTTTCCAAACCATTCTAGTTAGTTTTAATTTCTATTTCATTTTTATACAGTTTAGTTGCAGATGGAGTAGCTTCTGTTTTTCAGTAGAAACAGTGCAATGGAACATCTACTTTTATATGTTCTCTGTGCATTTGTCTTAAACCACACTGTCCAAAAAAGAAAACCATGACACTGATATTGGTTTAATGTTACCCTTTCTCCGAATATATGACATTATGGACATCATGAATATTTCAGACCTGCACACCTCCTGCTTTTGCCAGGAGGATAAAACTTCATCAAACATTACTGGAGAAGAAACCATGCTGTTATGTTGGCAAAGGGAGGGTAATGTACAAGGCCATTTCTAGGCTTTGGTTGGTTCAAAGGCCTGGGCCACGGAGTACAGCACAGGGGCAAAAATCTGATAGGAACTTTGTAGGGGACAATGACATGACAATTGCATTTTCTCATGACCAATTCTTGGGGGGGGGGGGGCACCAAAAGTAGTTGTAAATATGACAAAATGACAAATGTATTTTGAGAAACCATAATTAAAACTACTGGATAAGCTATGGAGTGATTTGTGTAGGAAACTACAGTACTAAAGTGAATAGGAATGGAGAATGCTAGACATATCTAATTTATTCCTAGAGGAGATGATAACATAAACTCAGCCAAAAAAGAATTCTCCCTTTTTCAGGACACTGTATTATACTGTAACTGACCAAATTAACAAATTACCCAAATGTCACTTCCTGTTTGGTTAACATGTGCTGCTGTTTGCTCTTAGTTGCTTGGCCAATTGCCAAACCCTTATATGATCCATATTTTATCATCTACACTAAACTGTCTTTATGAGTCTACCAATGTTTGGGGGGAGTGTGTGAGTTCTAAAGGCATGGGAAACCTTTTGAAAATTGATTGCAAGAAGAATACAGCATGTTATCTGACAATAGTGTTAGACAATTTGTGTTCTTCTGCACAAAAGCTGCGCATGGGATGCTGTTGGATGTTCCAGCATGACAATGACCCTAAGGACAAGGCCAAGTTGACCCAGTTTCAGCAGAAAAGGGTAAAGGTTCTGGAGTGGCCATTACAGTCTCCTGACCTTAATATCATCGAGCCACTCTGGGGAGATCTCAAACATGCATTTCATGCAAGATGACCAAAGACTTTGCTTGACCTAGAGACATTTTGCAAGACGAATGGGCAGCTATACCACCTGCAAGAATTCAGGGGGCTCATATCATTAACAACTGCACACTGTCATTTACGCAAAAGGGGGCAATACACTGTATTGAGAACTGAGGGTATGCAGACTTTTTAACAGGTGACATTTCACTAATTTTTGTTGCTATGTTTTGTTTTATCATTGTGCCATTCTGTTATGACCTACAGTTGAATAGGAATCCCAGTAGACATAAAAACAAATTGTTTTACCTGCTCACTCATGTTGCTTTAAAAAATGGTACATGTATTGTATTACCAATTCTCCATTGGTATGCAGACTTTTGAGAACAATTGTACTTAGCTATGTCTAAAGTGATATACTTGGAGGGACACATCATATGGCTCCAACATGCGTTCAAATAAGGCCCATTGCTTTTTCAGCAAAACCTTTCTTGCCTATTTTACACACCTCTCTTTTGAGTAAAGCATAAGCATGCCTCAAAATATATAAAACAAATGGAATCAAAGAATCAATTGAAAAGACCTCCAAAATAAATATTGAAAATGTAATGTCCAACCAGTGTGGCTGGCGTAATGGACTGAGCATGGACTCCTTCATTGTAATATTATTTTTCCTGTTTATGTTTATTCCCTTCTTGTTTCAGT
The DNA here is from genome assembly GCA_016801145.1 of Umbra pygmaea. Taxonomy (NCBI): domain Eukaryota; kingdom Metazoa; phylum Chordata; class Actinopteri; order Esociformes; family Umbridae; genus Umbra; species Umbra pygmaea. Next base: position 12,896 of record JACXGM010025345.1, on the reverse strand, counting down.
GCTATAGCATGGTGTTTTGGTTGACCTTTATTTTGTAGTATTGCCCTTGGGTTCAGCCACGCCTCATCCTGGTCAGGGTTGCTGGGAAATGGAGTAGTAACTAGAAACAACTAGAATTGAGTAGAAGGTTCTGATTACGCATTACTAACAGCCTTGTCTTGTTGAAGTGATCAGAGGTCCCCATATAAGCAGCCCTGTTTCCAGGAGGAGACGTGGTGCATTGATCTCCTGTCCATATGTGTAAGTGGTGTGTTAATTCTCTATTTATGCCCGCTCCCCTTGGCATTACAAGGAATATTGTTTTGGTGTATCATTCAGTGTTGTTGCTAACTCTAGGAGAGGTGATAACTAGCTACTATCACGTGAGTTGCTAAAGGTGTTAGCAGTGTATGTTCATGTGTTCTCTGTTTATATCGACATTAGCCAGCGTTCGTACCGCTGTTAAGAGTACGTGGAGTAGTTACTATGTCTGTTTAATAAGCGTTCGCCAAATCCTATGTTTTCCGGACTGCGGAAGCTGTGTATGCACTATTTCTACAATAAACGAAGAACGACTACGATCGAATGCCTTTGTGTCCCCCCTCTTATCACAACACCTACCATAACCGTGAAAGAATGCACCACCTAAAAAAGAAAAAGAGCTTTGGACACAAATGTTGATCGTTAGCGGAGACGCCCGAGGAGGAATACCAGCGGCTTTATCGCTACTTCGGCTACCATCCACCTATGCTGCCTTACAGGGACTATCGTCAGCCAGTTTCCCAGCCCCATGCACCAACGGAGAGCTTTTCTCTGGCTCTGGGGGGAATATGCCTCGGAGGCACACAGGCTGCTCGCCCTTTCCCCTTTTCCATCATGGAGAGAGAGCAGCCTGTAGAACGTCCTTATCTAGCCTCCATGTGGGACGTTGACCGTTCCGATGAAGAGGATGGGGACTATGTGACAGGAAGAGGAGCTTCCTATTCATACCATGCCTGAACCCTGGACTACCCCGGATACTGAGCAGGAGCTGGGCATCTTCTCCTCGGAGGAGGAAGAAGAGGAGTACATGGAGGAGGACTGGGGTCCCCTTGGGGGGGGCTATGAGGGGTGGCGACGGGAGTCCGCACCTCCATTTGGCAGCCCTGCTCTTGAGATGTAGCCAGGGCTGGTGGCCTCGGCTCCATTACACACCCCATCTAAACGGGACCAAGTCAATATCACCATTTCCTGGTTGGAGGGTAGGGCTGTGACCTTCGCCCAGGCCCTGTTGGAGGTGGACCACCCTTTTCTGGACGACCACAGGAGCTTCACCCGCCTGCTGCAGGACATGTTTGGTCCTCTCAAGATGGGCTGCCTCGCCACCGCCACTGCCGGCCCTCCAGGCCGAAGGCCCTGCTCAGCCGGCCCACCTGGACGAGAACCTGGAGGAACTGTTTCTACCTCCACCGCCAGTGTTTGAGGATGATGCTCTGCCCGACGCAGGGCCCCCTGCTTCACCTGCTTCAGGACCCCCCTTTAATACAGAGCTACCTGGGTCCTCCACAGCGTCTAATGCAGGGCCCCCTGCTGCTCTGCCCGACGCAGGGTCCCCTGCTCCTCCTGCTTCAGGACCCCCTCTACTACAGAGCTTCCTGGGTCCTCCACAGCGCCTGACGCACGGCCCCCTGCTGCTCCGCCTGCTTCAGGATCCCCCTCTGTAACAGAGCTTCCTGGGTCCTCCACAGCGCCTGACGCAGGGCCCCTTGTTGTTCCACCTGACCCCGGGCACCCTGCTGCTCCGCCAGACATCGGGCCTTCTCCTGCTTCGCCTGACCCCGGGGCCGCTGTTCTGCCTGACCCCGGGCCCGCTGTTCTGCCTGACCCCGGGCCCGCTGTTCCGCCTGACCCCAGGCCCGCTGTTCCGCCTGACCCCGGGCCTGCTGTTCCGCCTGAACCCGGGCCCGCTGTTCCGCCTGACACAACAATACACCATTGATTGTACACTTTTATCAAATGGAACAAATTGAACAGTCATGATTTATTAACATGTAGGTAATGATCACTACTTTCAACTCCGTTTGAGGTCATGACTTCTGGATCCTCAATAATACATATGGGCTTGAGTCTGCAAATAACTAAATGCAGGGGTACTAGATATCCTGAAAAAATAGTATTTAGTATGGTACAGAACATACACTCACCTAAAGGATTATTAGGAACACCCAATCAATTTCTCCTTAATGCAATGATCTACTCAACCAATCACATGGCAGTTGCTTTAATGCATTTAGTGGTGTGGTTCTGGTCAAGACAATCTCCTGAACTGTAAACTGAATGTCAGAATGGGAAAGAAAGGTGATTTAAGCAATATTGAGCATGGCATGGTTGTTGATGCCAGACGGGCCGGTCTAAGTATTTCAAAATCTGCTCAGAGACTGGGATTTTCACGCACAACCATTTCTAGGGTTTACAAAGAATGGTTTAAAAAGGGAAAAACATCCAGTATGCGGCAGTCCTGTGGGCGAAAATGCCTTGTTGATGCTACAGGTCAGAGGAGAATAGGCTGACTGCTTCAAGCTGATAGAAGAGCAACTTTGACTGAAATAACCACTCGTTACAACAAGAGGTATGCAGCAAAGCATTTGTGAAGCAGCAACACGCACAACCTTGAGGCGGATGGGCTAAAACAGCAGAAGACCCCACCGGGTCCCACTCATCTCCAGTACAAATAGGAAAAAGAGGCTACAATTTGCAAGAGCACACCAAAATTGGACAGTTGAAAACTGGAAAAATGTTGCCTGGTCTGATGAGTCTTGATTTCTGTTAAGACATTCAGATGGTAGAGTCAGAATTTGGTGTAAACAGAATGAGAACATGGATCCATCGTGCCTTGTTACCACTGTGCAGGCTGGTGGTGGTGGTGTAATGGTTTGGGGATGTTTTCTTGGCACACTTTATGCCCCTTAGTGCCAAATGGGCATTGTTTAAATGCCACAGCCTATCTGAACATTGTTTCTGACCATGTCCATCCCTTTATGGCCACCATGTACCCATCCTATGATGGCTACTTCCAGCAGGATAATGCACCATGTCACAAAGCTCGAATTATTATTTTAAATTGGTTTCTTGAACATGACAACGAGTTCACTGTACTAAAATGGCCCCCACAGTCACTAGATCTCAACCCAATAGAGCATATTTGGGATGTGGTGGAACAGGAGCTTCGTGCCCTGGATGTGCATCCCACAAATCTCCAAGATGCTATCCTATCAATATGGGCCAACATTACTAAAGAATGCTTTTAGCACCTTGTTGAATCAATGCCACATAGATTTAAGGCAGTTATGAGGGTGAAAGTTGGTCAAACACAGTATTAGTATGGTGTTCCTAATAATCCTTTAGGTGTGGGTATATACGGTATATATTTTAAAAATACCTGACCCCAACATCCCAGCCACACTCCCTGCCCTCCAAACAACCAAAACATACCCTCCCTGTGTTTCTCAATTAACTATTTATTTTTCTGTATCAGAGTTTGGTGTGGTGATCTCTCTTCCTGCTGTCCTGTCATAAAAAGGAATACCCCACAAAACAGTATCTATTTTTCTTTGAGAAGTTTTATGCCAACTAAAAATTCAGCTTATATTTTCAATGAAAGCTCAAGCTGATAAACATCAATGACATATTCATATTATATATATATATATATATTCTGCTCATATTTACCAAGGGGTCTAGTAAATCTAGCGGCACTATACTGTCAGGCACCCATCATGTTCTAAGTGGGTTACAAGACTGTACGTGACCCAGACACAAGTCTAACCCGCGGGGTCAAGGGCCAGTCACGCATGAGGTGCCGACTGTGTGCCTCTGATTTGACTCCTAGTTAGGTGGCTTGAGCCCCTCAGCTCACTCCCTACAATCATCCTCACCACACTGAGGCAGGAAAGGATTTGGAAAAAAGGCCTGAGGATCCACTTTACAACTGGGGAAATTACATATTCAGCTGATACAGTGCAGTCAAATTATGCTGCACTATTCACCACTGTGGGTTTGCATGTGTGTGTCTGTATATGTATTTATATGTGCACATTTAATGACCAAATGCCCCTGTCAATGGCAGAAGAAATTGGGATATTATTACCAGTCATCAATATTATGAAGTTAAAGGGGAAGACCATCAAAAAACATTAAAGGGCCATTTACAAGACATGCAGGCTATTTGTAATCACCACAAATATTTTTTGGCTTATTGCATGAGTTTTTAGATCCTGAGCAAATCGATGCCCTTCTTCCCATTAGTAACCTCATTTAAAGTAAAAGTCAGTCATATATACCTTCCAAAGACACCTTGCAATACAATACATTTGTTTAATAATACTAAAATTTCTCTCTCAAAAATACAAGGGCGTAGGAACGGGCAACATGCCCAATTTTACAGATAGGCAATGTGGACCCCCCCAATAATAAGAACAATTTGTGAAAAATGTATGGTTTGTCCCCCCTAATATCAAACTCGTTCCAATGCCTTTGCAAATATAGAATACTGTATTTCTTCTTCACAACCAGCCAGACGTTTACTGTAAAAAAAATCTTCAGTCAGCATGGATTTTCTGCTCACATAAATCTGGATAAAAATATTGTAGCAGGGTGGAGGGAATACATATGACACAGAATAGCAAGATTTAACACCCACAGGTGGTTTTAATAATGAACAAAACGTGGCCAACTTGCTGGGACTCTTGCTGCAGGGATTTCTTTAGCTCTTCCGTTAGACCTGCTCTCCTCCATCTGGCCAGCCGAAGGTGTACTGTATATAACAGAGAAAACACAGGTATAGTTAGTGTAATCTGGGCACGTACCTTACTCTCACTCTTCTCACCTGAGTGCCTTCTGCTCTGGTGGTGTGGGCCCTCCTCAGGTGCTGGAATGACTTTTCAATGGCCTGGCTCCAGACCACCTTCTCTGGATAGCCCTTCTTGGTGGCATCTCTCGGTGACATAGCAAAAGACGAAAACCCAGGGACAAACCATTGGTAGTAACCAGCCAACACCAAAAAGGCATGTACCTGTGTCTTGGTGACTGGCGTGCAGGGCCGGTTCTTGCAATGAATTAAAACAAGCGCTATTATTTAGAAAATAAATATCAGAGTCTGCGTTGCCGACATAATATACTGTTGCCAGGCGAACAGTGTTTGCCCCTGGCTAGAACCGTGGGATAGGCTTGGATGGCATCAACATTTTTTGGTTGGGGTTTGACCAAGCCGCGCCCTATGAGGTACCCTAGGTATTGCGCCTCAGACAACCCCAGATGGCAATCATGGGGGTTTGCTGTGAGGCCGGCTTGGCGCAGCACCTCCAGGACCTTGCAGAGGCAATATGTGTGCTCCTCCTAGCTGCTGGCATGGATCCCCACATCGTCCAAGTACGGGCAGGACCCGGTACTGCCAGTGGCCGCTGAAGTTTTTTGTTAGATCCAAGGTGGACATTTTTGGGACAACCACCACAGGTTTGTACCATATACGGTGTGGTTCCTCAGTCACCTGGTGATTTGACTTGCTTCCAGGATCCATTAGGGATGCTAGTGCACCACTACTCCCGGGTCCATATGGATCTGATGCTTCTCTGACAGTGGCGAGGGCACTAAGTGGTGCTGCAGGCTCTGCCCACCTTTTTAGTAGGTTCATATGAAATATTTTCTCATCATGGTGCGGTGGTGAGGGCCGTATTCAGCCTTGGTTGTCTTAATAATAATATGTTTGTTTTTATAGTGCCTTTCAAGAACCCAAGGTCGCTTCACAAAATAAATCAAACAGTTAACAGAGAGACAAAATAAATTAAAGACAATCTTTCTTGACTTTACATATTTAACTTGACTTTACATATTTAACTGTTAACTGTTAACACTGTAATATAAAAACTCTCATTTATACACAAATAGTATAAATAGTAACTAATAAATTATTTTTACTAAGGAAAATGACAGTAACACACAGCGACTTGGATAAGTAACTTTAATCTGATTACTGGTTTGGAAATAGTAACGCATTAGATAACTTGTTACTGAAAAAAGTGGTCAGATTAGAGTAATGCGTTACTAAGTAACGCGTTACCCGCATCCCCGATGGGTAGGGGCACCAAAGGAGCCGGAGCTGGCCGGTGTGGTGACGTCATCTGGCATACCTGACAGTGTCTCCGGACTTTGGCCTCAAGTCTGTGCAAATGGAACCTGTCTATAATCCGTTCCAGTGTATTTCTACAGGCCAGGTTTCCCACCATTAGGTGAGGGTGTGCTAGTTCCCCACCGGGCCAGATTGGAAAGTTGTCCAGGACACCAGGTTTAACACCCCTACTCTTATAAATGGTGCCATGGGATCCTTAGTGACCACAGAGAGTCAGGACACCTGTTTATCATCCCATATGAAAGATGGCACCCTACACAGGGCAAATGTCCCCATCACTGCCCTGGGGTATTGGGAATGATATTTAGACCAGAAAAACACCCATACAGGCCCTCCAACACCCCTTTCTAGCAGCACTGGTCTCCCATCCACCCTGCTTAGCTTTCGAAGCAAACCAGTAGTGCATTACAGTGTTCTATGCTGTATTTGCATACATCTCCTAGTTCATCTCTGTGTACACAATACATACATATGGTGTTGATGGAATCTTCATCTTGTTGGACACACAAGTTGACACTTTGCTGTGTGGTCCAGGTGATACCATCAACATTACTTACGCTGCAAAGAAACCGCTGAAAACTAAATTCTGATTCCAATTAATTTCACGATGCCAAAAATTGACATCTCAGAATAGATAAAATAGTAATTTAAATATGTTGAGCTTAGCCTGCATTCCATAAGAGGCAAGTCACTGGTCCTGTGAGCAAACATGAAAGAGTTAACTTGTGTAACATGTAATCAGAATAATCAGAATCAGAAAGTGTTTTATTGCCAAGTAAGTTTTAAAACCCAAAATGTTGATGTTTTGTTCCCAGCGTCACTTTTGCCTTATAACAAGGTGCTCCATAATGCTGGAAAAGGCAGTGATCATCAACAAACTGTTGTTGGATGGTTGGTAGCAGTTGCTCTTGGAGGCAGTCCAAAATTGCATTTAAATACATTCTTGGGGAACGATTTTGCAAAACTTAAATATTTGAAATATGAGAGGGTCAATTACTTTTGTAGGGAACTAAATTTAAAAACGTTATGTATTTTAAAAGTTATGTAAAATATGAACATATGAAGATCATGACGTCATATGTAAATAGCATAGTTTTTGGTAGGGTGGAGGTCGGGGACGGTGGATGTGCATTTAAACCTGCTACTTTCATCCAGGAGTTTGCGAGTTCAAATGCATGGACAGTAGGTTCATATGGACAGTATAATGTGTGCATTATACTGTCATATAACACTATAATGTAAAGAACAGTAAAATGTAAAACATGTTAAAACTTTTCAGGTGCAGGATATGAGTAGAATATGAGCAGGGTATACACAGTATATGAACAGTATATCTACAGCATATGTACAGTTATGTCCTGTGTGTGTGTGTGTGTGTGTAGGGGGAGCAGAGTCAGTTTGGTTTCAAGGGCATGTTCATGAGGTCTACTGCTTTAGGAAATAAAGTGTTCTTGTGGCGAGAGTTGTTGGTCTTGATAGATGTCAACCTTTTGCTGGAAGGAAGAATTCAGAATAGACAATTTCTGGGGTGAGAGGGATCAGCCACAATGTTTGCTGCTCTCCTCTGAGATCTAGAGGCATGTACTGTAAGGGTGAATCCCTTTTCTCTGTCTTACCCCTTTCCCTACCCCTTTGTCTTACCCCTAGCCCTTGTCCCTCGAAACCGAGTGGTAAGGGATAGGGATGAAAACCTACCCCTATGAATTGAGACACCACTTGGTTACAGTTACGTTATCATACATCGTTGCTACCTGGCTGCTACTTCACCAGAGGAGACAAGTGTTGATTACAAACTTTCAAGATATCAAATGAAATCCAGTGATAATTAAGTTTAGTTAAAACTGTAGAAATGCATGGTGTCCATTCAAGACTATTTGCGGAGAAATGCGGGACTGTTGTGCAAATCAGCAATGCAACGTAGCAAACAACGTTTCAGTTAAGAACATGGTTGCAAATATATAAGTACAGGACTGTGTAGAGCACAAAACAAGTCTGTCGTAATTTTTAAATCAATTATTTAAGCCAAAATTACATTTATTGGTCTCTCTTGATGATCTGGCTGCCATTGTTGCCGGTTGCGCAGTGTATTCTGGGTACCCCTTGATCTTAAGTAAGCTCTCGAAAATGCTTGGTTTTAAGGGGTATCTACCCCTTCCCCTTAGCCCTACCCCTAGATCAAAATGAGAATTGGATAGCCCTTACTCTCACATGAACACGCAAAACTAAGGGGAAGGGCTAAGGGGTAAGACAGAGAATTGGGATTCACAGTAAGTCTTGTAACGGAAGCAGATTGGAGCCAATCACCCTTTCTGCAGAGTGAATAATGCGCTGCAGCCTGCCCTTTTCCTTAGCGGTGGCTGCAGGGTACCAGACGGGGATTATGGAGGTCAGGATTGATTGGCAGTGTAGAAGTGCATCATAGTCTTTGGTAGGTTGAACTTCTTCAGCTGCACAGGAAGTACATCCTTTGTTGTGCTTATTTGTGAAGGAGCTGATGTTCAGCTCCCACTTGAGGTCCCATGCAGTGGTGGTTAGGAAACAGAAGGAATCCACAGAGTTGACTGGGGAGTCACACAGGGCAATGGGGAGAAGGGTAGCTGAGCTTCTACTGAAGTCCACTACATCTCCACTGTCTTTAGGGCATTAAGCTCCAGGTTCTTCTGGCTGCACCAGATGGTAAATCTCCAACCTGTAGACAGACTCATCTTCATCAGAAATTAATCAGATTAGGGTGGTGTCCTCTGAAAACTTTAGGAGCTTGACTGAGTTGTGACTGGAGATGCAGCTGTGGGTGTATAGGAGGAAGTGTAGTGGTGATAGTTTGCAGCCTTGAGGGGAACCAGAGGTGGTGATCAGGGGTTCAGGCAAATGTTTCCGCCGGCCTCACCTGCTGCCTTGTGTTGGACAGGAAGTCTGTGATTCACCTCACATGTTGATTCAAGCACTCCCAGTTGGGAGTAGGATGACGTCATGGTCAGAATTACTTAGAGGGGGATGTGGTACTGCATGTATACCCTGTAGTCTTTCTTGGAGGTACAGCAGGGTCTTTTCATTCATTGGTCAAGCATCCACATGTTGTGCTTCTTACTGGATTGCATCCCTGCCATGAATTACAGCTTTTTGAAGCACACAACATACAGTTTTTGTTGATGTTGGCTCACAGAGGTGCTGATTCAATTACATGGTTATTTTTAGGGTTTTCTTTGCTTTTGGGAAAATGTGCAGCTCTCCTGTTAAGTGTCTGTCTTTCTTGTTAATTGCAGTTAGCGTCAATTATAACCACTGTTCCTCTTTGCCATGCAATTTGTCCATGTTTGGGATATATTGGCATGACTTTTGAGACTATTCCCCTTGCTGAGACTAGGGAGACATGCATGTAGGGGGAGAGGAAAAGCACAGACCTTCAAAACCCTGTTGCAATGGAGCATGTGTATTCCAGAATTGGGAACTTACACGCTACAACAAACTTCAGCACACAATTGTAGTATTGTTGTCCTGCAATTCAACTATTTGGCCTCTTTGGAACTCTGTTAGTTACTTGATGATTATTTTTTTAAATCACATATCAGAGTGCTGATTGCAAGACACTTTTATCTTTTATAGCTGTTACATATACAGCTAACAGGCAATCAATCTAGTGTGACCATTGCAGCTGCATTTCTAATTGAAAGTAACAGTTAATTTCCATGTTGTATTTGCGCGATTTTGTCCACCCACTGTAAACAGACCATTTCTTTGCAAGTTAATAGTATTTTATTGTTTTTTAAAAGGCTTTGTTGAAATGAATGGGCCATAAAAGCACTTTAACAGAAATACACATTATTTTATAAATTTTTCTCCCCTTTTTCTCGCCTTGTCAGCAACTCCTTAGCTGAATGCAGGAGACTGGAGTGGGCTCACATGTTTCCTTCACCAAGCCGTACGATTCTTATCACACTGCTCATTCAACACGGATGCATTTAGATACAGTACACGCTTGAAAGGATTACACAAGAAATCACTTGTGTCACCTCATGCTGGGGCTTCAGACATACTTGGAAATGCTGTGACTAGGTTTGAACCTCTTGCCACTGTAACATAGCTGTCCTGTGAAGCAGCAACTTAGCCCACTATTCCACATAGAGACCCAGAAGTTACATTTAAACCAGTGAGCAGAAAACATTTCAGGAATATTGGGGTTTACTGAAAATGCAGCTTAGTTCTTAGTTCGTTTTGATCTCTTCTAAATATAAAATGTTGTTTCATCAGCATAATGTTTGTTTTAATGGAATTTGTAATGCTGAATAAAATATAAAATATATTTACAGGGTTTAAGATGTTTGACATTTTTTTAACACAAACATGAGTCTGGTTACAAACTGTTTCAGCCCACCACTTCACTCCCCCTCACATTAATTACAAAGTTGAAGTGGGATGTATCAGAAAGCCTTCCTAATTAATTCCACTGCCCTATGTAACCCTCAGACAATTCGTAATCCAGATGGGAACATTTTATTGATCTTGGGAATGCTTCAGTAGACTCCCATTGCTTATTTCAGCATAAAAAGCATTTCTTGTGACGATCCCTGATTTAATTAGATGACAATCACTGTTAGCAATGCACAGCCAACATCTACAAATTTGCACATTGGGGCTGGCAGTGATAAATTTCAGCAACCCAGCAGGGAAGCCTCACATCCTTGATTTAACACTTTACCTAGTTAAGCTATGTTTTTATTACATTTTGCTATAATAGGAAAAGGGAAAATATAGAGTAAAATACCGGTAGTGTTTAAATGCAGGGAATCATATTCAAGCATTTATGTAACATTCAGTGCATTTAATAGATTTTGCAGCAAGGAAATCATTTGTAAAAGAATGTACATGCTCTCTAGTCATAACCTTATTTGCTAACCTTCAAATATAACCACTGCATTGTACTACCCAAATCGTGAGCCATTATAGATTTACCTATTTCACAATACAACACATCCACCACTAGAGGGCAGTGCATGTGATTTAAGTAAACCTCAGTATACTGTAACCACACTCCAGTATTTAACCTTAAAAAAAGATTAACTGTTCATTATTATTATTTGTGAACATATATATATATATATAAAAAAAATAAAAATACAGAATATGTCACAGTCAGAACTGGATGAAACAGAAAAAGGCATGAAAATAAAAAGCTGTTGCCTTCATTTAACATTAGGTTAGGAATAAGGTCAGGTTTAAAATATCAAATTTCAAAGATAAAATGTAAACATTTATGACAAAAGGCAAGTTTCTATGTATTGGTCACAACAAACACTAACAGGAGGAACATTTACCATCAAACAGTTAACATTTAATAAAACATGTCACAAACAATATTTAGTCCCTGTATTTTGGGATGGGCCATAGGTGAAGGCCAGAGGCTAATAGAAATTAGGGATTTGTCAGTCATCCCAACATTTAATAATCCCTGGCACTCAATTTTCTGCTGTTTGTTTATATTAACCTCTGGTTTAACCCACTTTGGAGGCAACCCTAGTGCCAGAAATTTCAGTGATCATTCAGCAGCACAGAAGCAGAGAGCATGTCATCTCAAATCTATTAACCCATTGGGGAGGTTGCAGCATCAAATAGTCTGTGACACACACACACACACACACACACTAATCTGCTAAAGCATACAGTATGTATTCAATAACCTGGTTTCCACCTCCCTTAATCATGCTGGATAATCCTTTCAAACCGTGCACTACATTTGTCACAATTTTACACATTCTTATATTTTTTATTTTAGTGGTTGGATTAACAGTATAGCTTTGTATAGTAGCTCCTTAACAGTTTGTTAATTAAGTAGCTTTAATTACAACAAAGAAATAGAAAGCACACAAATTACAATTTACAATGTTATATATTTTTTCAAATGATATAAATTTAATCATTGTTCAGTTTGGTTCACAAATGGCAATTTCTAGCTATTTTCACATATCTAGTCCCCTTTAGGTGCATTGTATGTATCTACAGTACAAAATAATAACGGTGTAAACAGTTCGGGGAAACTTCACAAAAAAGCACATGGGACTGGTTCAATAAACAAGCTAAATATGGAACAAGAATGTCTTCCTTTTATAATGAATAAAAGGAATCCAGGGTACAACAGAAGTCCATTCCATAAACAATTCTTGAAAATATATTTTCTTTGAACATATGAACAAACAGTACAGAAAATCCAATTAACAAAGAGAGTATTACATCAGACTGTCCATCTGGTAATGACAGGTACATCCCGAAATATCTGTCATTCAGGGTTGCAAACTCTCACGCTGTAAGGACTGACCTCAGGGCATAGACAAAGAACACTGGGTCTTCTCAAGAATATATATATTATATTATTTATTTAAGCCAAAGGAATAAGAAAGGAAAACCAAAACTAGGAAAAGCGCCTATACTTAGGAAAACTATAACAGAACAAAACGCAGGGCAGAATACAAACTCTTGATTTAAAAAAACCAAAGGAACTACAGATATAACCAGGACTAGAAACCAAACAGACTAAGCAAATGATATAGATACAGTTATAACGCTTAACCACCGGTACTTACAGGACAAATCAGACAGGAGCAAGAAGTTTGGCAAGCCAGAGCTTGTTAATGAGCCAGCAAAGGACCATGAAACACTGGGGTTTAAATAAGGCAAGACATCACTAAAACGAGATACAGCTGTGACTAATGGCCTAGACATCAACTACCAAAACATAAGACCGATGACAGTACAAGAACAC
>JACXGM010025343.1:0-15342 GCA_016801145.1 Umbra pygmaea | reverse complement strand
GGGGGGGGGGGTATTTTTGACCTCGGTATTTGTTAAATCCTGGTTACGGCCTTGGTTGTGGTGTGTGTCTGTGTACTTGGTTTTACCCTATGGTTTTACCCGAAGAAAAGGTCTATAGCCATCACTCTCGGTATATGGTACGATATAAACAGAAGCATTGAAAATGCCTGTTGTACAATCATTTAGTGTGGTTACGGTAAGGGCACGAACATTATTGACGGCAACTATACCTGTTATAGGCTGCTCCCTGTGAAGAGACGGATCGGAAGGTTAATCAGATGGAACGACACACTACTGAACGAATACGACAATTCCATAGACAATCAGACAATAGGCTCTGTTTTCCACGCAGGTGAGCATTCTGTCTTTCATGTGTTTTGAACAGAAGAAATTGCTAATGAAAAGAAAAATCAGGCTGCTTCACAGACTGTTGTGGTTTAGAACCCAAGGAGTCATATTACTTATGTGTCCTGATTTCAGACTATCTAAGGCCTTTACTCACTCAGTTCATAGTGTCTAGTATTTCCTTTTTTCTTACTTAAAGGTGCACTGTGTAGAAATTCTGAATGAAAACAACTACTATGTGTCTTTCCATAACCAGCTTCCTAAAATATGTAGAACATGTACACTGCTAAAAAAAATAAAAGGAACACTAAGATAACACATCCTAGATCGGAATAAATGAATTAATCGTATGAAATACTTTCATCTTTACATAGTTGAATGTGCTGACAACAAACTCACACAAAAAGTATCAATGGAAATCAAATGTATCAACCCATGGAGGTCTGGATATGGAGTTACACTCAAAATCAAAGTGGAAAACTACACTACAGGCTGATCCAACTTTGATGTAATGTCCCTAAAACAAGTCAAAATGAGGCTCAGTAGTGTGTGTGGTCTCCACATGCCCATATGACTTCCTAAAACAAGTCAAAATGAGGCTCAGTAGTGTGTGTGGCCTCCACGTGCCCGTATGACTTCTTATAAGGCCTGGGCATGCTCCAAATGAGGTGGCGGATGGTCTCCTGAGGGATGTCCTCCCAGACCTGGACTAAAGCATCCGCCAACTTCTGGACAGTCTCTGGTGCAATGTGGCGTTGGTGGATGGAGCGAGATATGATGGGTTGGGAGTCAGACTTGTAGTCAGAAGGTTGCCAGTTCGAATCCCGACTGAGACAAATGTTGTTGTGTCCTTGGGCAAGACACTTTACCCTAATTGCTACCAGGTTGTTGCTGTAAATAAGAAATTGTTCTTAGTCAACTTACCTGGTTAAATAAAGGTTAAATAAAAATAAAAAAAATTCCCAGATGTGCTCAATCGGATTCAGGTCTGGGGTGGGGAACGGGCGGGCCAGTCCATAGCATCAATGCCTTCCTCTTGCAGGAAATGCTAACACACTCCAGACACATCAGGTCTAGCATTGTCTTACATTAGAAGGAACCCAGGGCCAACAGCACCAGCAGCATATGGTCTCACAAGGGGTCTGAGGATCTCATCGTGGTACCTAATGGCTACCTCTGGTGAGCACATGGAGGGCTGTTCATCCCTCCCAAAGAAATGCCACCCCACACCATTACTGACCCACCGCCAAACCGGTCATGCTGGAGGATCTTGCAGGCAGCAGAACGTTCTCCACGGCGTCTCCAGACTCTGTCACGTATGTCACATGTGCTCAGTGTGAACCTGCTTTCATCTGTGAAGAGCACAGGGCGCCAGTGGCGAATTTGCCAATCTTGGTGTTCTCTGGCAAATGCCAAACATTCTGCACGGTGTTGGGCTGTAAGCACAACCCCCACCTGTGGACGTCGGGCCCTCATACCACCCTCATGGAGTCTGTTTCTGACCGTTTGAGTGGACCAGGGTGGTAAATTAACACCCGCCACCCGCCAATGGCGGGTAGATTTTCACATTGTCGGGTAACATTTCACTATCTACCAGACACTCTGGCGGGTGAATTGTACAACATATAATACGTTTTTTTATCGGCTACTTTAAACATTACTTGTTTCGGTTTGGAGATAGATGCGTTTGACAAAAATGCGGAAGCTTACTCATTAACAAAGAAAGATGCACTTCTGTCGAGGTGCATATTTGATTGGTTTTCGCGGAGCTAGTCTGTCAGAACTCCAGCCTTATAGTGCGGTACAGAAGAAAAACAAATCAATTTAGTTTCCAGTATTAAGCCCGAGTAAACTAGATTAAGTCAATATAGAAAATGTCAAAGACAAAACGTGTATAATTACAGATATGGGGAAGTTGATGTGATTATGATACGATTATATGTTATCGAAATAAGAAAATCACACACATACAGCACGGAATTCTAAACGCTCATTGGATGATTCAGCTGTCACTCAAATCACTCGTTTAGTCTGCGATAATGATTGGATTCTGATTAACGCCTCTCTCCTTTTCCCAGAGACATTTACATGCGCAATGTCCAACTTTTTAAACTGTAACTTAGTTTATTAACAGCGGATTCTAGTTCAAGTATCTTACATCTCCATAATATGGTTTCTTATTATATTTAATGTTGTAAGATGTTTCGTTTCATTATTGAAAAAGCACTTGCAACTTTGATGGGTGATTAATGGGGGTCAGATGGCTCAGTGGTTAGGGAGTCGGACTAGTAGTCAGAAGGTTGCTGGTTAGATTCCCTGCTGTGCCAAATGTTGTTGTCTTTGGGTAAGGCACTTCACCCTAAATTGCTCCAGGAAGAATGCCCCTGTGCTTAATGTACTGTAAATCACTCTTGATAAGACTGTCTGCTAAATGACTAAAATGTAAATCATTTAACCAATGCTTCAATATTTTTATTAGTAATCCCAGATGTTTTCCAAACAGATTATTAGAAAATCAATTTACAAATGTGTAAATATTGTGGCGTTCGTCAGGTGTTACAACAGCAAAGTTTTACACCTCTCAAAGTTGATACTGCCTACTATTGCATGAGTGATTTAAAAGAAGCTGACTAAAATATGGTAGTAGGACATACAATTAGCAAACTGATTAGCACAATTTGTCAATCATCTAAAAATTATTAATCTCAGACTTGTCTTAACTAAATGTCCCTTTAGTAATTGACCTATATTAATAACACATGTATTCATAGTGAATTTAATGTGTTGAAGCAATATAGAATATGCTAGTGTGTTTTTAATTTAACCTTTTTATTTAACCAGGTAAGTTGACTAAGAACAGTTTCTTATTTACAGCAACGACCTGGGAGCAATTAGGGTAAAGTGTCTTGCCCAAGGACACAACGACATGTGGCTCAGTCGGGAATCGAACTGGCAACCTTCTGACTACAAGTCTGACTCCTTACCCACTGAGCCATATGCGCCCTTTTCTTTCATGTATTTGAATTTGAGAAAAAGTGGCTGGTAAAAAATCAAAGTGGCTGGTAAAATTTTGGCATCCACCAGCCACAGTGCAAAAGTTAATTTCCCACCCTGGAGTGGACACATGCACATTTGTGGCCTGCTGGAGGTCATTTTGCAGGGCTCTGGCAGTGCTCCTCCTGCTCCTCCTTGCACAAAGGCAGAGGTAGCGATCCTGCTCCTGGGTTGTTGCCCTCCTACGGCCTCCTCCACGTCTCCTGATGTACCTGTCTCCTGGTAGCGCCTCCATGCTCTGGACACTACGCTGACAGACACAGCAAACCTTCTTGCCACAGCTCGCATTGATGTGCCATCCTGGATGAGCTGCACTACCTGAGCCACTTGTGTGGGTTGTAGACTCTGTCTCATGCTACCGATAGAGTGAACGCACCGCCAGCATTCAAAAGTGACCAAAACATCTGCTAATTGCCTATAATTTCAACCTGTTGTCTGTTCCATTTGCACAACAGCATGTACAATTGATTGTCAATCAGTGTTGCCTCCTGAGTGGACAGTGTGATTTCACAAAGTGTGATTGACTTGGAGTTACATTGTGTTATTATTATTATTATATATATATATATATTATTTTTTTGAGCAGTGTATTTCATGACATGAGTTGTGCTTCCAGCATTTGACAGTGGGCACACTGCGGTCGGTCTTTGATATAAAGTATGCATTTGAGCACATGCCTTTATTTGTAACAAAACAATGCATAGTGTAGGGAATCATTATTACATATACATTGCTTTTGTCGATTTTTCAAATATGAAGAGAAAGTTTTTACCGCGTTTGTAAGCTGGTCATTTGAAAGAGAAAGTAGTTTAGTTACTGTATGTTGATACAGCTTGAAATACTACACATAGCACCTTTTTAGCTGATTCTTTAGTGGCGGGGGCTGGTCTTTCAAAGAGGGGAAGCTAATTCATATTGGATGATTCACAGCTCTCATCGTGTCTTCTGAATTACATCTCCGGTCGGCCAAGCAAGGATGTCACATCAATAAGGCAGTTTAGCAAGGCCCTGTTTTGTTTAATGGTTTCAATATGTTTAGCCACTTGAATGCGAGCACTTTCACTGATTGCATGCTCAACGTTGTTTCTGCCCATGCAACCATCTTGCACATGCACTCACATATTCATTGCTCTTTTCATGCCTTTTAAACGCCCTGTCAAAGTTAGACAGATTTCCAAACCCTACCTTTCACCAAAAAACACATCCATGAGAGTATTTCATCAAGAGGTATGGCCAGCAGTGCATTTTCTTTGTCACAGCACTTCCAGTCAGCCAGCTAACTTTGTCATAACAGGAGAGCTGAAAAGACTTGTTACTTTGCCCTATCTTTTGCACTAAATTAATGTCAGGTGTTGATCTGCCCTGCTGTTTAATTCTAAGTTTCTCCTGGTAAGAAAGACTTTCAAATGGCTTTGCCAAAATCCGGTCAACAATATTAGCATTGTCTGCCATCGTGTGCAGTTTGCTAGCTGGCTAGTTCACCCCACGACACTAGCCTAGCCTACTGTATGAATGAATGAATGATCTAACGATCTAACGAAACAATATTAAATAGGTCAGTCGACCTGCTATATGTAGCTGATTCTGAACAATTTCGTCTTTGAGATGAACGTGCTCTAACGCATTATTAGTAAATAAAATGTTAACACAATAGTACATATTTCTCCATTAATTTTGGCCATTTTAGGGGAAGCCGAGCTTCCCTTGCTGTCATAACGAAATTGCACCTGCTAAGAGTTATGCTAATCCAGACAAATTTTAACTATTTGAGACACAATGAAAATCAGATATGAACAATGATGCACTATAAAGCTGGATTCACACCAGATCCGGCAAACTGGTTGCATTGCAGCGGAAGTCCATTAATTTCAATAGGAAGCAATGTGCACCGCTGCGGGTGTGTCGCAAGAGTTGAAATAATCCAACTTCTGTGGTGCTTTGCCATACGGCAACAGAACAGGAAGTTGATTTACCACAGAGGAAGAACTAATATGTCGCTTTCACCTATGTTTTTTTTTGGAAAGAAAAGCTTTGATAGCTCAGTAGATAGTTTTCATATTGTCAATGAACACTAAACTAAATAAAGCTCTTGCCAGTCGCCTTGCAGGAGGTGGACAGTTGTATGCCATGTTGCCTCCATCTCGTAGATGCGGAAGATTGATTACAATGTTAATGGCGGTGTCCAAGTGTGTCTGCATTACGATGCCGTACGTGGATTTTTTGCTGTGTCTCGTGTGAATCCAGCTTAACACTCCCTCAAGTGGCTACAGCCAAAATATTATTTGGATTATAGCTATACTGTTTTTTTGTACTTGCTAGTAAATTTGCATTCCTATGATGCACAAATCTCCCAACTGTATTTGATTAACAGATTTTCTGTTTTTCAAAATGAAGCAATATATTGTGCTCTTTGCCACTGAACATCTTCTCTCTTGTGAATAAAAACAGGGTGGGGTCTAGTTCTTTGAAAATATTCTCTTTAATGGAAATCACCAGAGTGAGGATAGCAGCTGCTTTGTAAGTCTTACTCCTTTGTTGTAAGAAAAAAGAAATAATTACGTAATAATCAGCAAAAAAATACAGTATATCCTCTGATATTTTTTAAAAGAGTTTGCAAGTAAACACTGTTTGAAATGGCAGACATTGCACAGGAAGATACAAATATACATTACCATTCAATTTTCTTAGTAGAACAAACCAATAAGTCAATAGCTTCTGTTTATCTCAAAATATACAATTTTCACAAACAAAATAGTTAGAATTGGCAGGACATTATAGAAAACTACTAGGTATATCTACAAACAAATACTGTAGGTCCCTCTTTAAAAAAGCAACAATGTATTCCATTTATTATTCCCAATTCTAATGCTTATTCTTTTACATATAGGTGTGGCCTAGTGTAGACCAATAGTCAAAGCCGCTGCTCCAGTGCATATATACAGCTGCAGCGTATGTTCTATTCCAGGTTATTTAAGACACTTGCTCTTCTATCTATTCCTTTTTTCCCCTGATCTGTCAGTAAAAGAATAAAATGTCCCAAAATACACTGAACAAAATTATAAAATGCAACACTATTGTTTTTGCCCTCATTTATCATGAGCTGAACTCAAAGATCTAAGTCTTTTTCTACGTACACTAAAGGCCTATTGTTCACAAATCTGTCAAAATCTGTTCGTGAGCACTTCTCCTTTTCCGAGATAATCCATCCACCTCACAGTTGTGGCTTATCAATATGGTGGTTAGACAGCATAAACAGGTGTGCCTTAGGCCACACTAAAATGTGCAGTTTTACTGTATTGGTGGGGTCCAAAAACCAGTCAGTATCTGGTGTGACCACCATTTGCCTCACACAGTGCAACACATCTCCTTCCCATAGAGTTCATCACGTTGTTGATTGTGGCCTCTGGAATGTTGGTCCACTCCTCTTCAATGGCTGTGTGAAGTTGCTGGATATTGGCAGGACCTGGAACACGCTCTCGTATACGCCAATCCAGTGCATCCAAAACATGCTCAATGGGTGACATGTCCAGTGAGTATGCTGGCCAGGCAAAAACAGGGATTTTTTCAGCTTCTGTACAGATCCTTGCAACATTGGGCCATGCACTATCATGGTGCAACATGAAGTGATGGTCGTGGATAAATGGCACGACAATGGGCTTCAGGATCTCATCAAGATATCTCTGTGCATTCAAAATGCCATCAATAAAATGCACCTGTGTTCGTTGTCCATAACACACACTTGCCCATACCATAACCTCACTTCCATCATGGGCCACTCGATCCAAATCGTTGACATCAGAAAACTGCTCACCCACACAATGCCATGCACACTGTCTGCCATTTACAGTAAAAACCGGGATTCATCCGTGAAGAGAACACCTCACCAAAGTGCCACACTCCATCGAATGTGAGAATTTGCCCACTCAAGTCGGTTACAATAACGAACTGCAGTCAGGTCAAGACCACGATGGGGATGACAAGAATGCAGATGAGCTTCCCCGAGACGATTTCTGACAGTTTGTGCAGACATTCTTTGGTCTTGCAAACCGATTGTTGCAACAGCTGTCCTGGTGGCTGGTCTCAGATGATCTTGGAGGTGAAGATGCTGGAGTTGTTCCTGGGTTGGTGTGGTTACACGTGGTCTGCGGTTGTGAGGCTGGTTGGATGTAATGCCAAATTCTCAGAAATGCCTTTGGAGACAGCTTATGGTAGAGAAATGAACATTCAATTCATGGGCAACAGCTCTGGTGGACATTCCTGCAGTCAGCATGCCAATGCTCCCTCAAAATTTGCGACATCTGTGGCATTGTGCTGTGTGATGAAACTGCACATTTTAGAGTGGCCTTTTATTGTGGCCAACCTAAGGCACACCTGTGCAATAATCATACTGTCTAATCAGCATCTTGATATGCCACACCTGTGAGACAGATTTGTGAACAATATTGGAGAGAAATAGGCCTTTCGTGTACATAGAAAAAGTCTTAGATTTTTGAGTGTATCTCATGATAAATGGGGGCAAAAACAAAAGTGTTGCGTTTATAATTTTGTTCAGTGTATATATAATTTAGACTACTGTGTAAAAGTCTTAAGCAACCTAGATTTATTTTCTCAAATCTAGCTGTAATAATTTCATTTTTGTGTTCTGCATTATTGTGTCAGTAGGAAAAAGCTATTTATTTTTTTTCCAAACCTTCATTTTCCATAAAATACAATGCTAGAAAGAATTATTTATATTTTTTTTAAAGAAAGTATCTTTCTGTAACAGACCACATTTCCGATAAAAAACAGATTACATTTTAGGTATATAGGCCAGTGCATGTTTATAAACATGTATGTTAATCAACAATCAAAAAATGTACGGGTAGAACCAACCTGTTTAATGGAAACAGTAATGGGTGTAGAAAGAATTAAACTGAGTGACGGATTAAACTAAAAGTGAAGGTGTGATGTGACATTTTTGTGTAGTTATTTTAGTTTTTCACAGTTTTCTGCTCTTTAAAGTAAAGTTATATATTTAGGAACTTTCATTCCTATATTTTCGAAAGCATCTTCTGTTTATAGTTTTTTTATTTACAGGTATCTAGGAATTTTGCACAGTACTATATATTTCACACATAGGTGCTGGCATTGGGAATTATAAAGTAAAAATAACTGTGACCTTTAAAAACACCTATGCAATTTTTGCCATGGTCTTTCAAGGTTGTGCACGTAGGCCAGTTAGACCAAGTGACAAAAAATCAAAAAAGTCAGACATTTGTATTAAATAATATCAATGCTCCACTTTAACACTGGTTTTGGTATGTTCTTTGAGAGGTGTCAGTAGACTATTTTCCAATGTGTGGGCTGTTCACATTCTTTCTCACTGTCCCCACAAAAACGGTTGTATGTGGTTTTAGGGTCAAATCCCAGAATCTCTCTCTCCTCGTGGATCCGGAAAGAGAAGGTCGATACAGACGTTCCGATAAAATACCTGTGAGATGAGAACAATCTAAATTAAATTGGATGCAATTTATGTAGGAAAACACTCCTCAACTTATGATGTAAAGTTTAGACACTCATCACAACATAAGCCTTATTTATGAAGGCATTCTGTAATACTTCTGGATCAATTTCAAGATTCAAGTTTTATTGTTCACATGCACAGAAGGCCACAGGTGTTATTGCATGTACAGTGAAAATCTTGTGCCCCAGTTCCAACTCTCAATAACCATGGTTAACAATCAAAAACCATATCGACACCTTCCTAAAATAATGGCCCAAGACATTTTTTCAGAAATCACAAAAAAACTGAACCAAATATTGAATATCATATTTATGAATAATTTCACCCAAAAAGGTTATGACATTAGAAGACTTTTGACATACTAATAACAATGTCTGTCAATTATGTAACATAACATGCAATTTTTTTTAGGAAGGTGACGATATGATAAGAAGTGGCTAGGGAATGAAGGATTATATATCTATACACATGTATAGGTCTATACATGTAAACAGTAAGCAGTGACCACAGAATACTACTATATACAGTGCATCCAGAAACGATTCAAAGCGCTTCACTTTTTCCACATTTTGTTACGTTACACCCTTATTCTGAAATTGATTATATTCATTATTTCCCTAAAGATTCTACAAACAATACCCCATAACGACAATGTGAAAAAAGTGTGTTTGAAATCTTAGCAAATTTAAAAGAATAAAAAATAACAAACGAAAAAAGCACATGTACATAAGTATTCACAGCCTTCGCTAAATACTTTGTTGAAGCACCTTTGGCAGCAATTACAGCCTCAAGACTTTTTGAGTATGATGTTACAAGCTTGGCACACCTATTTTCTGGCCGTTTCTCCCATTCTTCTTTGCTTCTCAATACACACTCATCAGCCATAACATTATGACCACTTACAGGTGAAGTGAATCACACTGATAATGTCGATATCATGGCACCTGTCAGTGGGTGGGATATATTAGGGAGAAAGTCAACATTTTGTCCTCAGTTGATGTAAACAAAGCAAGAAAAATGGAACAGCGTAAGGATTTGAGCGACTGTGACAAGGGCCAATGTGTAATTATTTTTATTTTTTATTTTTCCAGATTTTCCTTCCTTCCCAAGGCCCTCTCCAATCCTGCCTTGTCGTCAGCTCCACAACTTCTTGTACAGATCTGTGGAATAATGAGGGGTGTGCACATGATTCATCCAACCCCAAGTTGCCTGAGCTGCCAATTCTTTTAGCACTGTTCACCCAAAACTGATCATGCACGGGATGATTATGTTCCGACTCTACTTCCGCGATTGAATTTTACTTCAGGCGCCCAATCTGAACACAACGAGTCGCTGGAGAGCGATGTGGTAAGATATATAATCTGATTTATCTAACCCATATCAAGGGCAGAGCTATGACAATTTTGTGCTGCAAAAGAGTCAGAGAACCCATGGTCAGGCTTGAACCCATGACCGCCACGCGGACACCAACAAGGGTCAGAGCGTCTCCAAACCTGCAGTTCTTGTGGGGTGTTCTTGGTCTGCAGTGGTCAGTAACTATCAAAAGTGGTCCAAGGAAGGAAATGCGGTGAACCAGCGACAGGGTCATGGGCAGCCAAGGCTGGCTCACTGATGCACATGGGGATCGAAAGCTGTCAGAACACACAGTGCATCACAGTTTGCCAATGCTGATCCGTCTACTGCCGAAAGCACCTACAATGGGCACGTAAGCATCAGAACTGGACCTCTAAGCAATGGAAAGGTGGATTGGTCTGATGAATTACATTTTCTTTTACAGCACATCGACGCAGGGTGCGTCGCTTACCTGGGGAACACATGGCACCAGTATGCACTATTGGATGAAGGCAAGCCGGCGGAGGCAGTATGATGCTTTGGGCAATGTTCTGCTGGGAAACCTTGGGTAGTGCCATTCATGTGGATGTAACTTTGACACGTACCACCTAACTAATCATTGTTGCATTGTTGTTGTTCCATTAACAACAATGGATTGTTCCACCCTTTCATGGACACAGTATTCCCTGATGGCATTGGCCTCTTTCAGCAGGACAATGTGCCCTATCACAAAGCAGAAATGTTCCAGGAATGTTTTGAGGAACACAACAATAAGTTCAAGTTGATGCCGTGGCCTCTAAATTCCCCAGATCTCAATCCAGTCGAGCATCTGTGGGATGTGCTGGACAAACAATTCCGAACCCCCTCGCAACGTACATGACTTAAAGGATCTGCTGCTAATTTGTGGTGCCAGAAACCACAGCACACGTTCAGAGGTCTAGTGGAGTCCATCCTCGACGGGTCAGGGCTGTTTTGGCAGGAAGAGGGGCACCTACACAATAGTCATAATGTTATGGCTGATCGATGTATACAAAGGTCTGTACGTGGTTGCTAAGACGATAAAACAAGCACTGCTCCTGTTTTGTCAAGTGTTTCTCGCGTTAAACTATGTTTAAGAAATTGATTGAGAACAATTTCTCATTTGCAATTGCAACCTGGCCAAGATAGGGTGTAAGGCGACATTGTCACATCCATCCCTCACCCTCATGCTCTCCACCGTTCTCGGTCTTCTCAGTATTAAGGAGCCTTTCTGTTTTTGTGCATGTCCAGTGCTTGTTTTCTGTTTGCCTTCTGCCTATATATGTTAATGCCTAGTGCCTCGGTAATGGAGGTATCTAGCTATTCTCTATGGTTCTCATTACGCACACCCGTGTTTTTTACGCAGCTGTGTTCTATAGCAATTAATGGTGTATTTAAGCCAGAGTGTTTGTCTAAGCCATTGTCAATTATTCTGAAGTGTTACGTTATGTCACTGGACTAGCATGTTACTGGATCACTAAATTATTATCAGTTATACCCGCTATTGCCTTTGCTTTATCCATTGAGATGACAGACATGAAGTAACACACGAAGTACAAACATTCAAGTTTACAGTTACACATATAAACGGTATTTGGTTTGATTTTAAAAATAGAGAGGTAGATTATTTAGAATAGAAGGTGGCAGTACACAAGAAATAACAGTAGGATAGGTAACGTGATGGCTGAAAAATGGTAATGTACAAATTATACAAAGACAGCTGTGCGGTTTAATATGTGCAAGATGCGTTAAGGCTTTGTTGAGTGAGCTAGGGCTTTAACGGGCAAAGAGAGGGGGTAAAGTCAACATGTACTGCGGTTAGTCAGCAGATTTGAAAGTAATGCATTGTCAATAACAGCCTTTGACACTTATGGAATGCTTGTAATTATACTTCAGCATACTATAGTGACTACTGACAAAAAGATCTAAGAACACTGAAGCAATAAACTTTGTGGAGAACAACACTTGTGCCATTCACAGAAATTAGAATAGGTTATCAAACTATCTTTGGCTAATCAGCCTTCTTCACTGGCAACATTTTTTCAGGTCCCAAATATGAATAAAATGTTGCCCAACCCTATTTTGGTTGAGCTACCCTGGTGTATGCTGGAGTAATACACAGAAGTAATGAAGGACTGCTGTTGCAGGTCGAATGAGACAAAGGGATCGACTGGTTGGAAACAATGAATGACGAAAAAGACCAGGAGATACAAAAACAAGTAACCAGAGTCAGCAGATCATGAGTCACGGACCCAGTCACGCTATGAAGGGGAGACCGTGACAAGTGCGTTTAAACAACTATTTCTATACACCGTTTTGGTTTAACAGATTGTAAAAGCATTGTAACAAATATTTCTTCTCTTCACTGGCAACATTTTTTCAGGCTCCAAATATGAATAAAATGTTGCCCAACCCTATTTTGGTTTAGCTACCCTGGTGTAGGCTGGAGAGTAAACCTAAAGTACAATATATTTTTTTTCAAAGAACAGGGATAGGCAGCCCTCTTGAATGTATTGCAACATTGTAATGTACCGGAGGTAAAAGCTGTACCTGGCATGTGCACAGATCCACTGGTCAATGATAGCTACACCCCCATCCTTGAGTATCTCCAGGTCCTCCCAGGTGGGCTCGAAGCGTGTCATCTCTGGTAACATCCTCCTTAGTTCCTCCAGCTCTGTGTAGGATGGGTCAATGTCTCATTAGAAACACTCCGGACCTACAGTATTCAATAGGTCTAGGACAGAGACTTTGTGGAGGTACAGAGGAAATATTTGAAGCAGGCTTTCTCTATATATTAGGTAGAAGGGTTGGGGCCCATTCCATTTCAAATATAAACAGAAATTCCAATTCCTAACAACATTATTTTTAGGGTTGAACATATGAATTACTTTGTTTTACTTAATTATTCTAAATTTAACATCAAACCCTCTTGATGGCACCAGTGTACAACTGTACCTTCCTCATCTGCGTCTGTGGCAACAAATACCCTGTCTAGATTTTTCTTCTTCATGAGGGTATGGATCTTCTTGACAGCTCCTTTGATGGTGGGTACATCTTCTCTGTGACCCCAGATAAAGTCCTTTCGTCTCAGGTGGACACCCAGGTATGGCCCTCCTTTGGCAGAACCCAGCTTATTCTGAGTTTATACACAACAATGAATAATGTGACAAACACTCACAAACTATCAATAATAACCAGTAATGGCTAACCATAACCATCTATGCTTGAACACATCTATACCCATTATTGTAATAGATTCATTAGATACAGTACATGCTACTCCAGCAGATAATAAATGTAGATAGATGATTAGTAGGATTAATATTTTAAAAAGGAGCAATGTAAAGAGGTCTAAAAACCTTAATGCGAGTCCAGTCCTCATTGTATACAGTCTGGTCGTGCTCGTCTGTAGAGTTCAGGTACTTTGCTCGAAACTCATCACCTAAGATACGCAGGTGTTTGGCGAAGACCATACTGCGCCGAGTCTACAGAGAAGACACAAAAACACATTGAGCAGAAATGGTGAGTATTAAACCAAATTGGCAGGGGCACTTTTCCTACGCTGAATAACATCCATGGTAAGGTAAAAATGCAACGACAAATATTTTAATTTACAGTGCCTTTTTTTCAGTTTTTTATTTGTTAAAAAAGTTTGAAATATCCAATAAATTTCGTTCCACTTCATGATTGTGTCCCACTTGTTGTTGCTTCTTCACAAAAAAATACAATTTTATATCTTTATGTTTGAAGCCTGAAATGTGGCAAAAGGTCGAAATGTTCAAGGGGGCCGAATACTTTCGCAAGGCACTGTATATAATTTGAGCAGTAAACCGTACACATTAATAAATTATCTTGACACTGCCATCCCAGTAGTCCAGTAGTCACACTGCCATCCCCGTAGTCCAGTAGTCACACTTACATCCCAGTAGTCCTTTCCAGCATAGTGATCATGGAGAACAGTCTCTGCTCTGTCCAACATCACTGACCTGCAGGTAAACAAAAGGAAAGCGCTCCATCAGCGTTTGCATATCCTAGGGCATACAGCTCTACAATATAACATTTTGTATACTTTTAAATTGGAGATCGACTTTAAAGGGATAGTTTGTCATTTTGGCAATGAAATTAATTTATGGGTACCAGTTTTACATTTCTATACCTGGAATTTGTTCAATTGCTAACGTTAACGTTAAAGACAGTACATGACAAGTTCTGTAAATCTCTAAACTTTGTGCAAAGCCAGTAAGCATGTTGACATGCAACAACCACAACTTCTTTCGTACTGGACACCAGTGTTGGGGAACGTTACTTTAAAAATTAAGTAGTTAATTTACTTATTTACTTCTTCAAAATGCCTCTACAATACTTTACTGCATTACTCTTTATTGAAAGTATGTAATTAAACTACTTTAAGTTACTTTTTAAAAATGCTTTTTACATTTGCTTTTTGTATGTCTAGGTTTAAATGTATTAACCTTCCCAAGTATTTAAACAATTTGAATCAAGTTTAATGGTAAGTTGATTAAGAAATAATTCTTATTTACAGAATCTTATTCATAGTGATGGCTTGATCATGTCGGGTGCAGACTTATGCAAAAGTAGTTAATTGTGGTAACTACTGTCTCTGGGCATGATCCAATTGACCAATTTAATCAGTCATTTCTGATGAATGTGTGAGTGTTTGTATGTAAAACCAGTTTCATCTCAATGTCTTGAGTTTATAACAAATTTAACTCAGGAAAAAAATACAGATAAAAATATGAATTTGAGTTACATACAATATGCAATGAGATTGGATTCCTAGTAATGATACTGTAATCCTTGCACTAGGGATGGGCATTTGATGAAACTGTCTTCGTCGATCGTCGGGAGAATTAACGATCGACTATCGATAAATCATTAAAAAAAATTATATTCAAATTCATTGTTTATTTAACTTTTTATAAATGAAAAATCCAATGGAAATATTAAAATACAGTGAGTTTTTCCTCAATGAGATCTTTATTACAAGAACAACAACGTGTGGCAGTTAAACTGGACGTTCGGTTAGTCTAAACTTGAAGATATATGCGCTGCGGTGCTTTAAAGCTGTG
>JACXGM010025342.1:0-15343 GCA_016801145.1 Umbra pygmaea | reverse complement strand
TATATATATATATATATATACTCACAAATAATAACAGCCATAATAATAATAATATTATAGATAATGTAGATATACAGGGTTTCAGGGCATCTTTCAACCTAATTATAACACCAACCTTCTGTGTGCCATGTGCTTGAAGACGTTTATGACTGTGATCCACTGGTCTCTTATTCGCTACACTTTCCCTAAAATAAGCCATCAATTAAAAAATATATAATAGTGTGAAAATTACAGTTGCAGTGAAAAGCATATTAGAATGATTTCTGAATGATCATGTGACACTGAAGAATAACTGGAGCAATAATGCTGAAAATTCAGCTTTGATCACAGAAATAAATTACATTTTAAAATATATTCAAATAGAAAACAGTTATTTTAAATTGTAAAAATATTTCACCATAATATCGTTTTTGCTGTTGGATCAAAAAATAATAACATTCTTCATGATAAAATAAAAAGATTTCATAGTTATCTGATTCTGTAATGTGTTTTTACTACTACAACATTATTGTACAACATTTAGGCTACACAAGACGAGCCGAGAGTACAGAATATTATACTGTAAATAGAAAAATTTGCTAGAATAGATAGCTAATATGTGCATATTAACAGCCTTGAATTAACCATTATTTAATATTATTACCATAACATGATTAAATGTTAATAAATTAAGTGTATCAGCCATCACAAATCACAAAAAGAAATATGTTACCTGTGACGAGTATCACACGTCGCTTTGTGTAAGTTCCATTACGAAACAGCGTGGGGGCACACCTGCGCTTATGATTTCCCGATGGTAAAAACAAATGATATGTTGTTGTATTACTTTTTTACAAAGGTCAAACTAAAATGCAGTTACGGGTTTTAGACCAGCAAATGTGTGCAAATGTGTATTTAAAACGGCACCGGCTGCATCACATTACATTTTAATCAACAGGTTACAAACTAGTTTGTTGTAGCTATATGGGTGCCTAGTTTTTTCTGTTGTAAAATACATTTGGCCAAAATCGCAATTTACAAAAGATGAAATGTGTATGCACATGCTATTTAAGTGTAGGCTGTATATTGGCAATAACTAGGTGGCAAATGCTAGACGTCTCTCGTCCCACATGTCTCAGTCAGACATCAAATAAGTAAAATATTGCCTTTATAGACATAGTGTTTAGTACTTATTCAAACATCAAGATCTTTGTTTACCTTTGCAAAACTTCGATCAGCTGCCTGCTGATGTTCGTCTGCTGCGGAACCGTAGTGCTTTCAGTCAAGATAGAGGGGGCGGAGTTATCAGGTTTACTGACAGTTTTAGGAGTGAACAAGATTTACACAAGATCTTTTTAAGAAATTAAATTGGCTAAATATTTGTAAAACAGACAGAAACACGTAAATGGTGACCAATAGCATTGATATATTGAAGTAAAAAAACATCACCACCCAAAAAAAGGGCACTTCGGATGAAAAGGGCATGTGCTCTGCACAGGTTGAGCCCTACCTGTGCACGTGCCTGCATGGGGGAGATGATTCATGAGTTTATGAAGGTGAGGTGGAGGGTAGGTAGTGGGATGGGGTGCTGTGCATGAGTAGTGGGCAGTATATTTTAATATTTTAGGGTGGTAGGTTGAGTTGGGTGGACTTGAATTGGGTGGGCTGTGACTGGCCTCACACTCCGGTACAGTTAGTGGTGGTATATGCATCCCGGTCGGACACATTTTTTAGGTCCAAAAAGAGGACATGTCCGGGAAAAAGAGGACGTATGGTTTCTCTACAATATCTGTGGGCCAGCATGATGCAGCAGTAAAAATGTGACTGCCAGGAACAGATGGAAAATGATGAATGGTTCTGAAGAGTTGAAAACTAGGGATCGACCGATTTTATTGACCGGCCGATATTTCTGGCTGATATTAGCATTTTTACGTGTATCGGCATCGGCCGATACGCGGCTGCTACTTTTGCCGATTTTCCCAGCGTTATTTACAGACAGCCGTCCACACAGGCAGCTCTGTTTTTGCCGGAGACGCTGCAGTTCACATGCAGACCATGTACTTCCCCTCCCACACTAGCAGAGTGCTGTAGCCTGCTCTTCATGACAACGGTAAGTTTTAAACTTTCAATGCATATTTGACTTAGCTGAAATATTGCCATACACTTTGAAAGTGGAAACACGTTTCTCTAAATGTGCTTGCAACTATAGCTAAGGAAGTTTTACGGGTCCAAATGAAAAATGTGAATGCCAAATGCCTCGTCTATAAAACTGCTTGCCATTGTTTTTAAGGAGCTGCAAATAGCTAAGTTGTAGGCTATCTCTGTATGCATATGGTAGCTGTTACGAACACTGGTCATATGAATAAATAATGCGGACGTTGTTCCGTGGTTCCGTTCCGTGTAATTTGTGGGAGTTTTATTCAGCGACCTCTCTCCCTACTTGGAGCGGGGTTGAGTTGCCATCGTAGTGATATCAGAGCGCAGCCCCCCCTCCCCTCAAGAAGAGCTTTAATGATGAGAGATGGGTTTTATAAGTAGTTGAATATTAATTTGTGTTATGTTTATCATGTACCAGACATAAGTGCACCGTGTGTGTCTTACTTGTGTTTAGACCTGTTTGCTGACGTTATTATCACCAATCCAGTTCAATGTTGGTTGAGTTTCAGCGTCAGCTACCAAACAAAAGTTTGTCAGTGTGTCCACGTGCGTCTGTCTCACTCGAAGGGACACACGCATCACTGCGAAATATGAGAGTGCTGCGCCACCTGAGGTGAGTAATGTTTTATACGTCGTTGAATATGTAATTCTTAACATTGATGCAGTTTAGAACAGAAACTTGAACAATTTGTTGGTAAATGTGCATCTGACATCAACGTTATTTTCCTCTGCTGATTTATGTTATTTCGTTGACAAATCTGGCAGGTTTTACATTTTCGTTTAGACCTACTACTGTGTTGTCTTTGGATATATGGCGGCATATTAGCCACATGCTCTTTTTATTTTATGTAGAACATTTGAAACCATGGCAGTCTCTGTTTCCTCCATTATAACAAGCAGCTCCTAAACTGTGAGTATTAAGAACTTTCAGTGAGTGGTGTGTGGGGTAAAGAAGTGGGGAAATGTGCATATTATGCACAATTCTTTTTCAGTTGTTTTTTTTCAGTATTGCTGTTTACATTTTCCTTATCTTAGGAAACACACAATTTTTTGTTTAAATTTTTTTAAATTGAGACTTGTAACATTTGTTATCATCTTGTCATTTTTATGATGTAATTTGAGGGAGCAAAAGCAGTATCGGCTCCAAATATTGGCTCAAGAAAATCGGCAGTCCGTATCGGTCATCGGCCAAGGCTGATGAAAAAAAAATTGGCATCGGCACAAAAAATCCATATCGGTCGATCCCTATTGAAAACCATAACCATGGCAAAAAACAATACTGTTGTAGTCCGCAAAGCCCGAGGCAAATGTTGGCCATTTATGTAAATTTGTAAATGAAGACCTTATTGTTTTCCTGAACACTAACGTGATAATAACACATTATACAGCATCAAAGTGATCTTCAGTTTTTCACTATACAAAACATACCTGCAGACTGAGAGTGGCTCACAGGTGGCAGATGGCTCAGAGATGCACAGTGGCTCACAGGAAAAGGCCGGCTAACAGAAGGAAGAAGACTCAGAGATGGATCGTGGCTCACAGGTGGAAGATGGCTCGGAGATGGATTGTGGCTCACAGGTGGAAGATGGCTCAAAAGGTGAAAGATGGCTCAAAGACTGGGGTTTGCTGGTAGACTGAGATTCCTCCAAAAAGAGATTAACTTGCGAGTTACTCCAAGAAGCAAGATGCATATAGTCTAAACTGAACATTGTTCAACCTGGTAAGAGTGATTTTCATCCTCCTGTCTGGTAAACGGATAATCTGTGCTTGTAAAATTGTAATAATCTGTGAGTGTAACTGCCAGTGTTGGGCAAGCTACTTGTATGGGGGCAATATCACTGTAGGGTGCCTTTTCCCCTCACAATACTCACAAAATTTGATTTTAATTTACCATTCGCTTTATGTTATGTCATAAATAGTAGACACTCAAGTAATATAATAAATATATTATCTGAGCTCCCACACATTTTTTAGATAATTATGGGCCATTTTTCGGAGTATAAACCATAAGATATGTCCTCCCTGTCATGGACATACATATTACTGTTAATTACGTTTTCATTGCAATATTAGGGTGCAAATTATACTTTCTGAAAGGTATGGTGTCTCTTTCTTAAACAGGGTTATTTGTTTGCTTTCAAATTATTAATACATAAAAGATTTTACGGAAACCATGTGTTTTTTTAAGAAACTTATACAATTCACACATGTATTTTTTCTTATTTTGAGAAAATGTTGATATTTGGATCCAGTTTTTTGTTTGCAAGTTATTGCCCCCCACACCCAGCTATTAGATTATATAGGTATGATTGAATTATTATTTTAAAATACCAAGATGACAGGGTGGATGAACACACGATAGGGTGGACAAGGACACAACAGGGTGGACACATAAAGCAGAACACAAAAAGCATGACAAAATATGACAATGAAACATTTATTCAACTTCAAAAAAATATATAATTACATTTTCAATCACATTGATATAACCCCCCAAAAAAATTAACGGCCTCTCTGGTTGAGAGGAAACAGGTAGGGAGTTCAAAAACCTGCCCGTCGTTTAAGCTAAATATAAACATAAATAAAGTTATAATATTAAACAAAACATGAAATAGAAATTACATTGAAGGTATCAACGTTTTTATTTGTGGCCAAGAAATATTGTAAATATTGAAATATATGTAAATAAATTCTGTAAATTTGTAACATTTACGACATGTATAACAACTTGCCCCAAACTGACATTTAGAAAAAAAGAAAATACATTTGTTTTGTTTGCCTGAATGTATTTCAGTGTGTTGCTATTGGATTTTACATGAACTAAAAAGCATTTCCTGCTGAAAATGCGTGTGAATGCTGAATAGTTAAATTGCTAAAGCTAAACTGGATTGATAGCTTAAATGTGTTGAAGTAGTCAGAATAATTGGACATGTGGGAATGTTTTAATAATTGGACAAGTAGTAAAAATTATATAAAGTAGAAGTATTAGTACAACCCAATTTTTTTATTTGAATAAAATGAATGTTTAAACTGAGAAATCTTACAGTTTTATCCACTAAATGAGCTAATTTAAAAAAACTTGACATTCATTTCAGATCTGTAACATGATTACCTATAAAAGGGATGTCTTAGAGAAGCAGAGTCTCTCAGAATTAAAGATGGTCAGAGGCTCTCCAATCTGTGAGTGTGTAAAAAGATTGTTAAATACTTGAAAAACAATGTACCTCAACATCAAATTGTAAAGGCTTTGCAAATCACATCATCTACATTGCATAACATCATCAAAAGATTCAGTGAAACTGGAGAAATCACTGTTCGTAAGGGACAAGTTCGAAGACGTTTGTTGGAAGCCCATGGTCTTTGGGCCCTCAGACGAAACTGCATCACTCATCGGCATGATTGTGTCAATGACATTACTAAATGGGCCCAGGAAATACTTCCAGAAAACCACTGTCGGTAAACACAATTTGGCATGCCATCTGCAGATGCGAACTAAAGCTCTGTCATGTCAAAAGGAAGCCATATGTGAACATGGTCCAGAAGCGCTGATGTATCCTGTGGGCCAAGGCTCATTTAAAATGTCCAATTTCAAAGTGGAAAGCTGTTCTATGGTCCAAGGAGTTCAAATTTGACATTCTTGTTGAAAAACACGGACACCGTGTCCTCCTGGCTAAAGAGGAGGGAAACCTTCCATGGTGTTATCAGCGTTCAGTTCAAAAGCCAGCATCTCTGATGGTATGGGGGTACATAAATGCATACGGTATGGGCAGCTTGCATGTTTTGGAAAGCACTATGAATGCTGAAAGGTATAGATGTTTTAGAGCAACATATGCTCCCCTCCAGACAATATCTATTGCAGGGGAAGCCTTGTGTATTTCAGCAGGACAATGCAAAACCACATACTGCACCTATTACAATAGCATGGCTTTGTTGTAGAAGAGTCTGGGTGCTGAACTGGCCTGCCTGCAGTCCAGATCGTTCATCTATGGAGAGCATTTGGCGCATCATTAAACAAAAAATAAGTCAAAGACAACCATGAACTCTCCAGCTGCTGGAAATCTATATTAAGGCAAGAATGGGACCAAATTCCAACACCAAAACACCAGACACTTATAACCTCGATGCCCAGACAACTTCAAACTGTTGGTAAAAATGCCCCCTCTTTTTTTCAACTTTTTTGAGACCTGTAGAAGGAATCAAATTTGAAATGAGCTCATTTTGTGCATAAAGTTTAAAAATTTCTCAGTTTAAACATTTGTTCTGTTATCTATGTTCTATTGTTAATAAAAAATTGGCTCATGTTAATTGAAAGTCTTTCAGTTTTCATTTTATTCAAACTTAAAAAACATCCCAACTTTTCCGGAATTCAGGTTGTAGTAGTAGCAGTACTAATAGTATTAGTAATAGTAACAGTAGTAGTATTATTATTAGTAGTATTATTAATAGTAGTAGCAGTAGTGGCAGCAGTAGTACTGTAGTATTAGTAGTAGTAGTAGTATTAATAGCAGTAATATTATTAATGCCGATAACTTTACTATAAATTGCAATA
Source organism: Umbra pygmaea (assembly GCA_016801145.1). Lineage (NCBI taxonomy): Eukaryota > Metazoa > Chordata > Actinopteri > Esociformes > Umbridae > Umbra > Umbra pygmaea. Next base: position 8,658 of record JACXGM010025342.1, on the reverse strand, counting down.
TTAACTACAAATGAATGCTACATTTTGGAACAACGACAGGGTGGACATTTTGAGCTTCAATTAGCAAATTAGCTTACAACAAACTGTGACTAGCTAAATAGTTTAGTTGTTGAAGATATTTTGGTATATTTAAACGTACATATTTTGAAAATATTGTATTTTATTCATTTCCAGTATATTTTATGCCGACAGGGTGGACATGTTAAGCTTTGGCAAAACAAGTAAGCAAACTTATAAGAAGAAAATTTGTCAGTTGGAAAGTCAGCAGCTACTAACCTCAGCAGTTGAAATTCCCACCACTGAAGATATAAAAAGATCCATTAATGGAGATGGCCTTTTCTTAAAAAGGGAGATTCCGCAATACGACAGGGTGGACAACCATTCAAGGGACATGGACAAACTCTTGTTTTTTATTAAATAAAAAAAGAAGTTTTATTACAAAACGATCAATACACTCAATTTGAGTAATATCTTATTAATAACAAAACATTAATAGGAAAACTAAAATATTTTTTTAATGATTTGACTATTTTACATTCATTCAAATTTTATTGAGCAGTGCCATGGACATAGCAAAATAACATACATCCTATTATACAAAACTAAAGAAAATCTTGAAAATGCATCTAAAAGAGCCAAGTAATGCTTCTGTTATAAATAAAATACTTAGTATAATATAACTGTCACATTTCCCTTGTATGTGTATGCGAGAGAGACAGGCGCGAAGGTAGCAATGATCCAATCGTGTTTATTAAACCAAATACTTATCGTTAAACAAACACTGCCACGAGGGGCAAACACTGAACACTGGCGAATATAGCACTACGACACGTAACAGGGACATTGACGAACAAGGACAAGGCGGAAACACAAGGGCTAAATACACATACAAATCAGAGACAAAAGGAAACACTGGTGCTGAATCAACACGTACACGGTCCCACACTGATGACATCATACACCTAAACCTGTGAGACACAGAAGGGACACCAGGGGGAACCACAGACCAAAACACATGAGGGAGCAACTCAAAGGAACTTAACTAAACCACTGTATAATTGTATACTGAAAAAACACTGAGAACGCAAGACACAACCACAGGAGACATCACTAAACACAAAAGGGGAAGCAAATCAAAACAATGCCGTCCATAATCCAGCCCCTTCTGGGCCGGATGTGGCAACACACCCTTTCAGAGTCATTTGTATGTTAAGTTATCATGGCAAATTAGTTATTTATGTTCAAGACACCAAAAGGCACCCTACAGTGATATTGACCCATAATGTAGTGAGCTAAGCTACAAGTTATTCTACACTAAATGAAGATTCACTACACTGAAGCTCCCCCCAGGAAAATGTAGCAAGCTAAGCTACAAAAAATAGCAAACGTAGCTTACTACATGTAAGGTTTTTTGTTTTAGATTGAACCAACTTCATTCAAAGTCAATGCTATCTTGTAAAAGATTATTTAATGATTCTTTTTGTTCTACTGCTTAATTATATCTCTATCTCATGATGGCATCATATTGTTTTCTATAATAGAGCTGAAATAACTGTTTCAAGCACACATGAAAACAAATGAACCATTTTCAGACAAAAAGCAAATGAGTTAGTCTTCAGAAAGTAAACCTTTGAAGTTATGCCCATCATTACATTTGACTACAGTAAAATGTGACACAAACCCTATGTGCTATATTATTACTTGTATTATTTAGCTAGCTTAACATATGAACACATTATGATATGAATATGAACAGATTACATCAGTTGTAATATGCTACATATACTCCTCTATTATTCTGTTAGGCTACATTGTCTATTATTGTAATATGTGGTCAACGTATTTCATAACATTTGGTTAGTGAACTCCCTGCTGAATGGATTGTGCTCACCAAGTCTGGGTTTAGAATATCTTCCTCACTCTCTGCCGTGAGTAGGACCATTTTTGAATATCAGACAGAGATTCTTTAGGCTCGACGCATGGGAGGAGGTGGGAGGATATGAAAGCAACTCTAGACGGCACTCTGCGCGACTTCACCTTCTAAATCTGTGTGATTTTGACTTGTGCAAAAGTGATTCACATGAACAAATCTTTTAGAGCAGTGATTCAGTACAACTATTTCACTGAAAAGACTCATAAAAAAAAACACAATCGTTCAGGATTCGCACATCACTATTCGGGTACACATACAGGCTGTGTATGGCGGTGGCTTGAGTCACTTACTGATCCTTAACATCTTTAGCAGTTGTATTTCAGAGTTGAGCTTCAGAAATACTCGTGAAAATGTAGCTTGCGTGGACGCTACCGCACTCCTTGATAAATAAAATAGCTTCATCACTGTAAAGCTATTTGATTCAGAAAACAGTAAACCTACGACCACGCTACTGAGAAATGTAATTAAACTAGTAATGGCGCTACTTGTAGTGACGCTACTCCCCATCACTGGTAACTGCCTTATCTGGGAATGTCATGTGGTTCTCCTATCATAACTTATCACTATCATCACAGAGATTGCTGTCATCAAATGAACACAGACAGTCCATAAAAACATCATTATGTTCTTCATGATTAGGATCATTATTAGTTATATTCAGGTTGAAATTCTTCCAAAACATAGGTCCCGAAGATCTCCGCCTGTACATGATGGCTTTTCAAAAGATCGAAGAATTTTTAATACATTCCTAATTGCCTACGTTTGGTCCAGTAACTTCTGCCAGACATAACTGCAACAGTATATGATTTAGGTCAGATATACATGTTAACTAAATATCTGATGACTGAAATTCACAGGCTATTCATCAGTACTGATGTCACCAGTTGAGTGAAACAAAACAGAGAACAAAAGAACAGTGTTAAAATTACACATTAGCTAAACAATCTCCCACATGTCATGGATTGCTGACTGTCTTATAGTCTAAATATAATTAGCTAATCATGCTTAGCTACAATGTTTGCAACTAGCTAACATGAATTTACTGAAAGTTAGATGAATAGCTAGCCGTAACATTGAGCAAGTTGCCAGCTAACTAATGCTGACTGGTTAGGTATTACGTTAGCATTAGCTAACTAGCTGACGTTAGCTAACATTACCTAGCTTATAAAACCTGTTTGTTTTGCTAGTAACTATTATTGGCTAATTATGTTATCAAATTAGCTAGCCAAGGTAATGTTAGAACAACAAAACTGATGATACAACTCCATATCTGCAAGTGTCACTACCATGTCCCAATCGGATTATACAGATTATCAGAGTTTTCCTACTAGCTAGCTAACGTTAACTAGTTAGTTTATGTTAGCTTGATTAACATTAAGCTACCTTAGCCATTACCAAATATCAACATAAGCGATGCTAAACGTAAGGGATGATAGATATATTGCAGCCATCAAAATGGCAATTATTGCTAAACAAAGTTTAAAACATTAGGTAGATAGATATATATAGGAACCTTGTTACCTAAATTCTAAACGTTACCTCAGGAAGGGAAGAGAGAATGACACCATAAGAAATGCGCCTATCCTTCTGGTGTTGGACCAGCACGTTGTCGTCAACGGGCCACTATGAGTTTACTTCGGGCAAACCCAAGCCCACACAGCCCCTCCTCTAACCCAAATTGTCCCACACTGTCATGTTTGCCGGATATACGCAGCTGATGGACTAACTGGAACAACAGCATGAGTGTGTATGTTTCCCAAAGGATCTCTGTCTAAAACTCTGCTCACCTACCGGTGCTTAGCCTCCAACACTGCCGCGGGCGGACCATCCATTAAACGATGAGCAAAAAGCTAGCATACCGTCAGCTGGAACCGTCGTCGGCCCGCCAGTTCTATGCTAGCTGGATTGTGAGTTCAGATCAGTAGGTGTTAAATCATGTAAGTTAGGCTAATAAATCATGGTCAAAACATGTGAACAGAACATAGGCTAGGACATATTGTAGATGCCTGCCAAATGTACTGAAGTAGTTCCAATCAATCAAAATGTTGCTGAAATATTTTGTTCCGATGGGCTTCTTCCTTGACTGTATGCCTCCATGTCCCACCGATTGTCTGCGAGCTTCTACTGGAATATACGGTAATTTCTCTAACTTGCGACAGGAAGTCACGTGTATATGACACAGGAACTAGAATACTTTTACAAAAACGGCTGATATGGGGCAATAACGTGAGGTACAAGGTAATGGAGCTTTTTATACATTGTCCTGTTTCTTTAGAAATATGTCCTGTTTCTTTAGAAATAAACAATGGAGAGATAGAATCTTTAAACACTCCCGATTTCAATTTATTTGCTGTCAAAGTGACCCCTAAACTGAATGGAATGAATGGAATGCTAACGTGAGCTAATAGCCTGGTAGCATCTGAATCGCCCAATACTAGCTTCAACTTCTGGATGAAAGCCTACCCCCTTGGGTTATAGTAGGAGAGGCAGCTAGCTCCCTCAGCGCGAGGTGGACGTACAGTAGAGTCACGTGGATGCCGTCACTAAAGGGAGCTTCGGAGCGGATGTACAGCACGATGTATGAGGGGTGGATTATGCCATATAGATCTAGCTAAGCGACCTAACGTCTACTTGCTCTCATTTAACGATGCCATGACACCGCCGTGAGTGATCAACGATCGTCTGAACGTAGCCGTGACACCGTCGTGAGTGTTTTTTCAGGAGTAAATGAATTTAGCAAAAAATTTACAAACAGTAACTGCTTCACCGATTAACTGAAAATAGTCTCAATCTTTGTACTGGTAATATGTTTGTTTGTGCTGCTATAATTTTTTAGATATGAAATCATATTTTATAGGTCAATCTGATGTACCTCAGCCCCCCTCCCCCCACATACTCACAATTAACCCAAATTAATAAATTAATCTCAATCGTTTGTGCCTTTATAATGTTAGTTTATTGCTGTTGCTTATTATATTAGACATTTAATTATGGGTAGATGACATCACCAGCCCCCCCCCCCCCACTTGCTCCAAACTGACTGAAAATAGTCTTATAGACCTATGAAAACCGATTCCTTGTTCATTACATCTCTTACAAAAAGTAATTTACTATCCCATGTTGAAGAACTATCTGTACTCTGTAATGAACACACTTTTTTACATACTACACTTGTACAAATCTACACAAATTGAAGGTTGGCTGGACTACAACATTCAAATTCTGTAATTCATATAACATATATATTTCTACAGCTCCTACACTCACCTAAAGGATTATTAGGAACACCCATTCAATTTCTCCTTAATGCAATGATCTACTCAACCAATCACATGGCAGTTGCTTCAAAAGAATGAAAAAAAAGAATGAGGCTGCATTTTTATGCTACAGTATTACATTTTAAATTTTAGGAATCTACCCTAAACCCCTTTTTTTTAGAAACTAACATACCTTTGTCATAGAAATATTGCTCTTTAGTTAACATGCAGCCAAAGAAGACTCAAACAGAAACATTTCTTCTGTACACATTTGATGAATAGGCCAACCATTTTGGGAAAAATACACTATTGTCATTGAGACTGAGCCTTTGATTTCAGAAAAACCTGTGTTCCTGTCCACCTATTTGTGCAGTTTATGGTGATTCTTCCAAAAGACCATGAACATATTTAGTTTGTTCAAGGTAATGATTTGATGACTAAGTCATGTACTGTTAAGATTTTACCTGGTGCAGCCAGAAGAGTGTCCCCTTTCTAGTTTTCTTTCTAGGGTTCTAGAGTTTTTCATAGCCACTGTGCATCAACCTGTTGTTGCTATTTTGTTAAAAGGGCTATATAAAATAAATTTGATTGATTGATTGATTAAAACCAGCCTTATCAGGAGGTACATGCGCTGTTGGGCCTTTTTGTAGACCCCATCTACATGTTGTGTGATGGACAGTTTGTGCCTAGATATTTAAAGGTCTCGCCCTGTTCCACCTCCTGCCTTTCTGGGAAAGCTTCTTGTAACTGAATATCAGCTTTTTGGTCTCAATGATATTCAGTTTCAAGGATCTCTCCTGGAACCAGAGGACCATGTTGTCCATATCCTGCCTGTAGGTGGACAGGGAGCGTTTGTCTGTCAAGCGGGCCACCAGTCGAGCCATATTTGACAGTTCATGACTGGATATCCTCCCCTCATATGTGGAAACAACATCCCACAATTCCAGGTTGTTCTTGGGATGTTTTGCCTTCAGGTTTGTCTGCACCAAAAGAAGCCCATGCAGATCAAGTGATTGACAGGTGCTTTCTTCAACAGTCACAACATTCAATCAATCAAAATTATTTATAAAGCCCTTTTTACAACAGCAGTTGTCACAAAGTGCTTTGACAGACACCCGGCCCAAGACCCCCAAAAGCAAGCAACAGAAGTGATGCACAGTGGATAGGAAAAACTCCCTAGTAAGAGGGACCTAGAAAGAAACCTAGAGAGAGGACAGACTCAAGGGGGTGGCCAGTCCTCTTCTGGCTGTACCAGGTGGGGATCTGAAGGTACACAGCCCATTGTAATAAGGTCAATCAGTGTTCAATTATTGTCCAGCAATGAAGATATGATGGGTGGACTGTGACCATAGTCTTTATGTAGCATCAATACAGTTCGGTGATCTTGCGAAGGAAGACTGTGAAGCCGCCTTAGAACTTACTGAAGAGATGAGTCTTCAGCATAGACTTAAATGTTGAGACTAAGTCTGCATCTCTCACATGGGTTGGCAGATCATTCCACAGAATTGGAGCTCTATATGAGAAAGCCCTTACACCAGCTGTTTGTTTACAAATTCTAGGAAAAATTAGGAGACCGGCATCTTGTGAACGTTATGTACTTGTGGGTATGTATGGTTGCACCAAATCAGACAGATAAGTAGGGGAAAGTCCATGTAGTTCTTTTTATGTTAATAGTAAAACTTTGAAATCAGCCCTAGCCTTAACGGGCAGCCAGTGTAGAGAGGCTAGAATTGGGGTAATGTGTTCCGATTTTGCAGTTCTAGTCAGAATTCTGGCGGCTGTGTTAAGCACTAACTGAAGTTTTTTTAGGGTTTTGTCTGGGTAGCCAGAAAAGAGAGCATTACAATAATCCAATCTTGAGGTAACAAAGGCATGGATTAACTTTTCTGCATCATTCTTTGACAGACAATTTCAAATTTTTGCAATGTTCCTGAGATGGAAAAAAGCTGCTCTTGAGATATTTTTTACATGTTCGTCAAGAGAGAGATCTGGGTCCAGAGTAACACCAAGGTCTTTTATAGTTTTTTCTGATATGACTGTACAACTGTCTATGTTTATTGCCAGATTTGACAGCAGGTCTCTTGTTTCCTGGGACCTAAAATAAGCATTTCTGTTTTTTCAGAGTATAGAAGTAGGTAATTTTCTTTATATCCAAAACACAGGCTTCCAGGGTGTGCAGTTTTGGGGATTCTCACTTTTTTACTGAAATGTACAGCTGTGTGTCATCAGCATAGCTGTGAAAGTTGACATTGTGTTTCCGGATGACATCACCAAGAGACAACATGTATAGCGAGAACAGTAGCGATCCCAAAACAGAACCTTGTGGAACACCAAAGCATACCTTTGATTGTTTGGAGGACAGACCATCCACAGATACAAACTGATATCTTTCCGATAGATAGGATCGGAACCATGCCAAAACATGTCCACGTAGCCCGATATAGGTTTCCAATCTGTCTAGAAGAATGTTGTGGTCGATGGTATCGAAGGCAGTACTCAGGTCCAGAAGCACAAGAACAGAGGCACAGCTCTGGTTGGATGAAACTTGAAGGTTGTTTATCACCTTTACAAGTGCAGTCTCAGTACTATGATGGGGTCTAAACCCAGACTGGAGCTTTTCGTTAGTGTTATTAGTCTTTAGGAATTCACTGAGTTGCTGGGTGACCACTTTTTCTAATATTTTTGAGAGAAATGGTAGATTTGAAATAGGCCTGTAGGTATTTAGTCTTTCTGTGTCAAGGGTAGGCTTTTTTAAGAGTGGCTTCACTACAACCAATTTTACGGAGTTTGGTACACACCCAGATACTAGAGCGCAATTTATTATTTTTAGCATATGTGTCAGTACGCGTGTAGAAATGAACAGGAGACAGGCGCAGGATACTCTTCAGGATAATTTAATAATAGAATATACAAAATAAAGCCTCTGTCAAGACAGACTCAGCGAATATGACGCATAACCAAAACAAGAACAGACAATGTGTGATTCCCAACCACTGTTTATATACCCATCCCCACCCTGCCTGTAATCAGGCCGAACTGAAAGCACCTGTTCCGAGAACAGCATAGATATGCCTAGAGGACTCCAGCTCTGTGTCCTCCTGTGCACCATGGCAAAATAATATGAAAGTCAGTACTCTGGGGAGTCAGAGCGCCTCCTGCCCTCCTCCCTGGGGGCCGATGTGACAGAATCCCCCCCTCATGATCAGCTCCAGCCGAAGATCCAGAAGGCCGAGACCGTGGGCGGCCCCTTGGTTGAGGACCAGGTTGGTCAGGACGCCGGCGATGAAAGTCCCAACACAGCGACGGGTCCAGAACGTCCCGGGCGGCGACCCAGCTGCGCTCCTCCGCCCCGTATCCCTCCCAGTCGACAAGATATTGCAACCGCCCTCTATGTCTCCTGGAATCCACAAGGGCGCGGACAGAATAGGCCGGCTCACCGTCGATAGTCAGAGGGGGGGGGGGGGGGGG
>JACXGM010025341.1:0-15346 GCA_016801145.1 Umbra pygmaea | reverse complement strand
AGATAAATATTTTTGCTAAAATAATTATCATATTATTAATTGTCTGACTATTACATTTTAAGTCTCCAAGTATTGCTATTTGTAATGTTAATTCAAGATAAATATTGCATTTATTCATCCATTCTTGTACCTGTGACCAAAAGCATGCTACATATGGACAGTACCAAAAAAGATGATCTATAGATTCGGCCTCCTCAGAGCAAAATCTGCAGAGTTGGGAAGATTGAATTCTCCACTTGTATAGATTTCTATTTGTTGACAGTATTTTATATAATAATTTGAATTGAAATATTCAAATTTTTGACTATGGTGTGGTTTTGCGTATTAATTCAAAAGCGTTATGCCACGGGATTGGAACATCAAACATTTCTTCCCAGCTATTTTGTAATTTATATGGAACAGCCACCAATTTTTTTGTTCTTAGATGGAATTGGTATATTTCTTTGTTTATCTGTATTTTCTTCATCCATGTGATATCTTTGATACATGGTTGACAGACAAGATCAGACTTTTTCCCCTCTTGTACTTTCTTCCAAGTATATGGTGTTGCTGCAGTTGGTTGATTGTATTTTTGTAGGGAGCAAACATTTCCATATGTTTTTGTTAATGGTATGTAAGGCATCACTCCACCGGCTTCATTTATAATGTCATTTGTAAACATTATTCCTTTTCCAAACATCTTGTCAAAGTATACAGGTTTTTTATCAACTAGTATATGTGAATTTAGCCACAATAATTGTTGTAAAATTTGGTCCCTATTTTCAGGTGGATAAAATTGAAATTGCAACCAACTTTTCATGGCTTGTTTGAAAAATATCGACATCTTAGAAATGGTTTCCTTTTCCAATATCTGAAAATGGTCAGTTGTAATTTATGGAAATGGAAAGAGATCGAACATAACATTTGCATTGTTGCCAAAAAGTTCGATTTTGGTTTCATCTGACCAGAGCACCTTCTTCCACATGTTGGGTGTGTCTCCCAGGTGGCTTGTGGCAAACTTTAAACAACACTTTTTATGGATATCTTTCAGAAATGGCTTTCTTCTTGCCACTCTTCCACAAAGGCCAGATGTGTGCAGTATACGACTGATTGTTGTTTTATGGACAGACTCGCCCACCTCAGCTGTAGATCTCTGCAGTTCATCCAGAGTGATCATTGGCCTCTTGGCTGCATCTCTCATCAGTCTTTTCCTTGTATGAGCTGAAAGTTTAGAGGGACGGCCGGGTCTTGGTAGATTTGCAGTGGTCTGATACTCCTTCCATTTCAACATTAACGCTTGCACAGTGGTCCTTGGGATGTTTAAAGCTTGGGAAATCTTTCTGTATCCAAATCCGTCTTTAAACTTCTCCACAACAGTATCTCGGACCTGCCTGGTGTGTTCCTCGTTCTTCATGATGCTTTCTGTGCTTTCAACGGACCTTTGAGACTATCACAGAGCAGGTGCATTTATACGGAGACTTGATTACACACAGGTGGATTCTATCTATCATCATTAGTCATTTAGGTCAACATTGGATCATTCAGAGATCCTCACTGAACTTCTGGAGAGAGTTTGCTGCACTGAAAGTAAGGGCTGAATAATTTTGCTCTCCCAATTTGTCCGTTTTTTATTTGTTAAAAAAGTTGGAAATATCCAATATATTTTGTTCCACTTCATGATTTTGTCCCACTTGTTGTTGCTTCTTCACAAAAAATACAGTTTTATATCTTTGTTTGAAGCCTGAAATGTGGCAAAAGGTTGAAATGTTCAAGGGGGCCGAATACTTTCGCAAGGCACTGCGAAAACAGAAAACATGGGTGATAAGAGTGATATCTTATAAAATATATTTTATTTTTAATAGGTCTCAAATTAAACAACTGCAATTAAGTAAATAATGAGACGAATACAAATGTTTTCATACCCTAAGTTGTTAATACTGTGCATCAAAGATGGCTTGCACCATTGTGATAGTTTTGGATGAGGCTCTATATCCCAAGCTGTTGGGATAGGCCTTAATGACTCTTCTCCAAGAATAGCGTTCATGATTTTGACCATAAAGTAAAATAATTTTCTCATCCAAATTATATTTTTCCAGCAGTTTTGAAGCCCGTCTAGGTGTTTGTCATATTGTAAGTAAACTCTTTTGTAGTGTTGGCACAGTAATTACTATGTTTTGGCAACCTGACCGTGCAGCCTTTTTTGTTCAAGTACCGCCTTACTGTGCACTTTTTTCAAAGGAGCCATTTATTGCAGCTGAAGTCGCTTGTGGCTTTTTCTTTGTATCCTGACCAATTTACCTGGCAGTTGTGGCTGAAATTTTCTTTGGCTGTGACTGTGGTTTGGTAACAACAGAGCCCTACTTTTCCACTTCTTTATCAGAGTTTAAACCATACTGATTGGCATTTTCAAATCTTTGGATATCTTTTTATATACTTTTCCTAATTTATGAAGTTCAACAGTCTTTTCTCACAGATCATTTGACAGTTCATTTGCATTCCCCATGGCTCAGTATCCAGCAAAGTTAGTGCAAACCAAACCTGGATGAAATGGTCTCTCAAGAGCTATGGAACACATTGACTATACACAGACACTAATTACAGATGTTGCTCATCTAATTTGTCCAAACTCACGCGTCACCAATCAGTACATTTAGGTAACATGAAATGGATTATTACCGAAGCATAGTGGCGCTAGACGGCGTAAAAAAAATACAACGCTCCCTGAATGAGACGCACATCAGTTAGGTTTCTGCTGAAATCAGTAAGGCATAGGTGGCGTAGTGGATTTGTCTTCCATTGATGCAGGGGTTTGCGAGTTCAAATCCCTCTTAGGGATATAGATTTTTTGTACTGGGACTGCCATTAAACAAATGTAATTGTATTATTATAGAATGCATCTCTTAATTTAAATTAAGATTGTGATGACTGTATGAATTGCATGGAAATTTGTATCCAGCTACGATGTAATCATCTCTTGTTTTTGTTTTCATTTTTTTCTGTAAAAAATAATCTAGAATTCTCTGTGAACACAACCTTCCTTTGTATAGCCTAATACTGTTTTAAGAAAGCAGAGAAATATTGTGAAATAGCTTGTACAGATAAAAATGTGAAATAATATTACGAGAGAATATATCCATATCCATATAGACCAACTATGGCATAAATTATGCATTAATTCACAATTACACAAAACGTTTTGGACAGCGACTACCAATGAACAAATATAATTGTATTATTATACAATAGCAATAATTTCTTAATTTAAATAAAGCCTTGTTTGTTTTAATATTGTTTTAAGAAAGCGGAGCAGTATTGTCAAATCCTCTGTCCTGCGTCTCAATTCTCAGTTTTACTGTAAATCAATAAACAAACGTTATACAGTATGAAGTCTGGAAACTGCTTCCTGAAAGAAAAGTACTGTACATTAGTTCTGTTTTCCACCAAAATCCAAACGGCGAACTTACAGGTACAGGTTAAATACCCTAGTCAGCGATGCAATAGATTTGCGATGCTGGAGATAGTGAGTTTGAATCCATAGACATCACTAAACTAATCAATTAATTGAAAACACAGAGTACAAATGTTTTCCTTATGGTCAATTGTTATTTATGAACTCCATAGTAATTTATGATTTCATTAATAACTTCCCAAAATGGGTGAACCCAGCAATTTTTATGTGTTAGAGCCATGTTAACACATTAAGTATGTTGTCTGTTATGTTTTTAAGAGTGTGCTGATTTGTCTCTGTGTCATTGCAGATGAGGTATACTGTATGCTTCAAACTCCCCCACTGACTACAGATGTGTGCTGCTGTGATTGGTTGGTTATACTGTGTCATTCAGTGAAAAGCAAATAGCACAGATTATTTATTGCCTCAAGAATGAGTCATTGAATAGATGTTCTTAGACTTGCATTTGCAAATGCAAATTTACAGCCAGGTGAAATGCAGACATGTGGGTGGGTGGGTGGGTGGGTGGGTGTGGGGTGGTTTATTTCGATATCTTTGCACCAAATGAAAAATAAAGCAGTGATTTCTTGTGAATGCTGGCATTACTGTATTGTAGCCAGTGTAGAATTCCATGCATCAAAAGTTATTTTAAAATGAAAAAGCCAGTTTAGATGGGACAATTATTTGCTTTAATTTATATGAAATAGCATACATATTGAATAATATATATAAAATAATAATTATATCAAAATAAAAATAAAAACATTGTAAATGATCATCTTCCAACTTTTTATGTTATATGCACCAAATGGAAAAAGTCGCTAATAAAATCAAAGCTTGTAATGAAGTGTCTAAGTATAATAACAAAATGTTACATTAGTAACTCACTGGAAATTAACCCTGATCTTCCGCTTGAGAGACTAGCTTGTAACCCCTAAGCCAACGAGACCACTTGTAACATTATTGTGTTTTAGTTGAATTTAGACTTTAGACTGTGTAGAACAGTGTTTTTCAAACTTATTTTCCGGCGACCCACATTTACCCATATTTTCAAAATGACAAACCAAAAGTCAAATAAAAGTTTGGAAAACTGTAATAAATGGCAATTTTTTTTGTTCCGTTTAACGACCAGCACATTGGATGAACAGGTTTTCAACATACAGGTTATTTTGTCTGATGTAGGTAAGCCTTACTAGGGCCCTATAAAATCTGTTTTATTTTTGGCCAATTCAATGAGCGAGCCTAAGGTATTTACTAGCGATTTATATACATAGACAAATTATTGATATTCATCATTGTTCCCCGTTTTAAATAGTAGCCTAAACATTTTCATAGGCATTTGGATTAGTGAGTTAAACAGATAAAAACAAACGTTGTATTTTTTGACAATTTAGGATGGACTAGATACGTTTATGACTATGAAGTGCGTTAGATAGGAACGATATGTCGAGGCGCATGCTGGCTATGTTCAGTAGACAAATGCACACTGCATATACAATTTCATTTTTTTTTGCACATTTCACTCTATCCGTGGAAGTTTGCTGTTACATGTTTTACTGAAGTAGCCTAATGTTACACACGAACTCCCAAGAAACAGTGTTATCTGTTTTTAGGGAATGTAGAAGGGCAGAAGTAGTGATGTTACAAGCACTTCGCAATAGAGTGGCGCGTGCTGGGAGACACACCGCTTACAGAGGACAATAAATTCACGTCACTTTCAGAATAGGTGATATGCGGTGGTAATTATTAACTTTATGTGAATATATTGGAATTTTAGGATTATGATTTTTTTTTAATGAATTGCACGTTAATGTCTGGATTCCGTGATTCGTCCGTGTTCTCCACAACGTGTTAATCATACTGTAGGACCCGCTTGACATACACAACTTCTCAGTTTATGAAACTGCCCCATGTGGCTGTGGAGGTGTACTGTCAACTATAACATTTTAATCATGAAAGAAAACCATGACAAAATAATTATGAAAACATATTTGCAGACCCAATTTTAATCTCCCACGACCCACCGGTGGGTCGGGACCCAGACTTTGAAAAACACTGGTGTAGAATGTCACACATCAAAAGGTATTTTCTATGGAAAAAATAAAGTTTTTAGAACATTTATTTTGTAAGAAAGTTGTTCAACTGTTACAGGGCTACAAATAGTACCTTTAACTTCAGAATTTTGTTATTTTAATGATAGAGAAATATGCTGTTAACATAATCACATGCTATGGATGAATGTGGATGTGCTCACCGGAGCCACCTGGTTGCCACTAATTGTATTTCTTTCTTTTTAAAACTACTACCAAAATATAATTCAATTGCTTGTGGTGTACCTCGTACAGCCCTTCTCCTCAATGGACACTTGAGGCTAGCAACAATTGTACAATCAAGTGAAAGGTGTGGACACTTACATTTAATAGTCATTTAAACCTGTGTGTGTCAACTTGTGTGTATATATTATCTGGCCAATCATGCAAGGGCAGGTAAACAGTTGATCAGAACCACCTAGGTGATTTCAGTTATCCATTACAAAAATGGAAAACACAATTATATGATAATAATAAATTGCTATACCTGACCACTATCGCGAAATGAAGGTTTGCTGCACGATATTTTCCAAAAATGGCCAATATTTCTAATTCTGTCAGGAGTAGGGCTGTAATGATAAGTGATATGAAACCAAAATCGCGACACTCAGATCCACAAACCTGTGTCGCGGTCTGAGAAGGCAGAATCGTGACAAACCGCTTCCAACTCTCAGAGTTATCCTTCCTGTCCAGATCTAATGCAACCACATCTTTAAATTACTATTAGTATTATTTGAAGTGAACATTATAAAATACGTAGACCTATACCACAAAACTAGTTGATGATGATAAATTATTTAATTTTACCTGTAAGCATCCTTCAATTACGTGTCATCTGACTACCTTTCCAATCATGTGACGCCTACCTGCAAAAGTTGAGCTAGTTGAAAAATGTGTCCGCAGAGCATTAAGAAGACTTCAAGAATTTACGGTGTAAAAATGTCTGAAATCTCGTTTTCTAAGTTCTCAAAGAATTTCGACATTCATGCTATTTTGTTCAATTGTATTTTGTCGAAAGATGCCATAAGCGCTTTCTCTGAGCAACATTTAGTTACCAACTGCTGGCAGATTATAGAAATAGCAGGTGATTGCGGCAGCTCCATGAGTTTACCTCACAGCAACGCAGCTACTTTGTTCGTTAGTTAGCTTATAAGCTTTGTCTGTTTGTGAGTCTTGTTTATGATATTTTATTTGTGTCCTTGCAGCTTTGTTTACTGAAACATATTTCTTGTGCAATTTAATATGGATCACATCTCTCTCAGTACCTCAAAGCAACGAAAATAACGACCCACTCACGTTCTCGTTCTGTTTCATTAGCGCCAACAGTATGGAGCCATGTACCTATTACTTTTGAACAATTCTTTCTACAGACTGAACTTCCAGGCTTTGTGTAGTTTCTTCTAATTAGTCTGAACTGCTGGTCGTGAGTGTGAAACAGAAGCCATTTAATTTATTTTGTAATGTAAGAGAACTTGATTGAAGAAGGATTTTCAACATGCCTGAATCATCGCAACAATGGAGTTTAGTTCCATTTGTCTTTCAACAGTATTTTGTTACAAACACAACATAAGTGTTATAGCTTTGGCTATTCATTTATTTTACTTAGGTATATTGTTAATAATTTGCATAGCTAATATGGTTATTGGGTCGAGTTAAACAGATTTTTTTAATGTTATTTACTAAAAAGAAAAAAAAATCTCAACCCCCCCCCAAAAACAATTGAGGTTTGTATCGAATCGTGGGTCAAAAAACGTGATACGAACTGAATCGTGAGTTTGGTGTATCGTTATAGCCCTAGTCAGGAGTATTGTACATATTCATGTACATTCATGAGCACAACTGTATATGCTTCTACACATTTGAATGGCAACATGGGTCTCAGGTTAACCCCAAAGAAGTGACACTATTCTTTGCACTAAAGAATTGCTGCCCATTACCCATTAAGTTATTTGGGAAGATATCTAGTGTTTGAATTCTGTGTTTATTTGTTTGGTGTCAAATCCTGTTTTTTTTACTATCGTTAGAGTACCTGACAGTGTCATTGAAGGCATCTTTCGTTTGGTTGTAGTCAGCATTTCTTCTTGTTTCCTGGTGTCACAGTTATCCAAAAGGTTTTAGAAGGATCAGCCAACCACATATACCCAAATCAACTGCTTTATCATGGAGATGGCTCCTTGCTGGTGCAGACTGCACAATGATATGGATATACAGATCAGCCCTTGTTCCAAACTTAATTGACAGTAACTAATTTCTTCGCTCTTTCTTTCTCTTCTCTCAGGCTATGTGTTCTGTATGCTCCACCGGCTTCCCGAGCAGCACGACTGCCTCTTCGACCACCTGGGGCGTGGGCGTGAGGAGGCTGTCCTTAAGATGGTGAAGCTGGAGCGCAAGGTTGGGCGTTCGTGCCAGCGCATTGGCGAGGAGTGCTCCTGAACGTACCATTCGTCTTAACCCAAGATCAAGAAAGAGGAAAAGAAACTGCGTCCCAGTTTGCCCACCTTCATCCAGAAGTGTGCATTTGTACAGTCCCCATTATATATAAATATGTTTTAGAAGCATCGGCTGCTTTGTTAAATCCATGGGAGAAAGTGTGTTCATTCAGACTTTAGAGAAAAAAGTGAAAAATGGGATAGCAGATTAATACACCCCTAATACACCAATTTGTTCCCCAGTGCCCTCTTCTTGGACTATGTGCTTACCTCAAATGAGCAGACAAAGCACTGCTCGATATTATGTCCCGCGAAGAGAACGCTAAAGCCACCTATCTATCACTTCCTGGTCTGCCAACCTCATAATAAACACAAGCCTCTTTTCCCTCATTAGCTTTTTCTGTAGACACTGTTGTTAAGGGGAGCTTAAAGGGAAATTTAACCATTTCTTGGGGGGTAAAAAATGTATTAATGTAAAATGTGTTGGTTTGGAGTGTTCTATATTAGACATTTCCAAAACGCACCATAGTTCATAGTAAGTGAAGAAGAAAATGGTTCAACGCATTTTCTCTGTAATGAAAAAAGTAAATAAACTATAAGCACAGAAACAGTGAAAGGCTGCATGTAAGAATGGATGAACTTCCCATTTAATCCTAAGTAACAAATTGCAAAAAACAACTCCAGACCTAACTTTATTTCCTCTCTCCACATTTTTGATTTTTTTACCTATGACCCCTTTAGGCTCCCCACAACTGAATTTACCCATCACATATCCGGAACAGGGTGCGAAGGTAACTGTTTTGCAGGAAAATAAATATCTCCTTTTCTACTTCCTTAATCATCACAACACCACCTCAGGTCAAGGGCGAATCCACTGAGCGGTTTACAGTGGAACAAGCCGTAGGGGCTGGACAATTGCAAAGCCCAAACCAGCCCAACTCCTTTCCCTCCTGCTCTTTACGGGCCTGGCTGCCACAGTTGAGGCTGTAGCCATATGGGACAGAACTTCCTTTCTCAACAACATGCTCCGATCGCCCCTAGGTAGGGGGGTTGGATTCACAATGGATCGGTCCATCAGGGATTTAGTCCATTGCCACTAGCGAGCCTCTGTCGCTGTGGAGACGGAAAGGTGGAAAACACAGCCCAAGGACCGTGGCATTCATGCATCTAGAGGTGCTGGCAAAGGGCATATGCTTCCAAGATGAAAACATGAATAAAGAAAACAAAGATGTCACTAGATTGTTCTTAGCCTCTATTGGAATCTGATGTCCCCCGCACGGTTCTCACACACATTCTCTCACGGAGAGAGGAAAATCAAGTGGTACTCTTTGGACTTTTCTGAATTGGTAAACCATAAACAAATTGTTGTTCATGTTTTACTCGATGTGACCCACGATGTCTTTGCCATGGTTCTTCCCATCAGTCCCCATTGTTTGAAATGCTTTTGTTTTTTACGGGGCAGTGACTGCCTCACTACATCAACCCAACCCCTCTGTGGAATATTAATGCTCTGTCATCTCTCGGGTCTGTTTATTTTTTCTCTCTTCATTCTGTTTCTGGTCAGCATGTTTCACTCTCACCAAGCTCTTTATTTATCAATCTTTCCTTCTCATTTTCTGGACCATGTACATTCTCTCACTCTTTCTTGCACACACACTTTCTCATTGAAGAGCGAACACTGACCGATAAAGTTGCAGTGATCCACAGGGGGTCGGAGGGCGAATGGAAATTAAACAGTCACAAAGAATATTTCCTGCATCTTACAGAAAGAAAGTCCTTATTTAACCCCTTCAAATTTTTTCCCTGACTTTACTTACACATTAGCTTAGAGCTGCAGTTGATTTAGGTTAACGTTGTAAAAGAAATGCAAATGAGAAATCTGTAGCCTTTTGTTTCAAATGTTTTCTTTTGTGCTCTTTTATTTTTTTATTTTTTTTGCTGATGAATATAATAAACTGGATCAGAAAAGGTTTGTTGTCAATGTCTCATGTCTGGTTGGAGGATGGATGGACAAAAGGGGAGGAGTAAGCTAGGATTGTGAACAAACTCATTGAATATGTAGGACTTCGACAGAGGAGTGACTTTTCCTCAGAAGTTTACCAACACTTAGGTTGAATTAATTAAAACAAATTTTTCAACCACTCCAGAAATGTCATGTTAACAAAGTATAGATTATTTTGGCAAGTCGGTTAGGACATTACTTGATCTGCATGACACAAGTAATGTTTCCAAAAATTGTTTACCAATAGATTATTCCATGTATAATTCACTGTAACACAGTTCCAGTGGGTCAGAAGTTAACATACAGTAAGTTAAATAAATAACTTGAAGATTCCAGAAAATTGTCATGGCTTTAGAAGCTTTTGATAGGCTAACTGACATCATTTGAGTCAATTGGAGGTGTACCTGTGGATGTATTTCAAGGCCTATTTTTAAACTCGGTGCCTCTTACTGTAGCTTGACATAATGGGAAAATCTGCACACGTCTCGTTAATCTTTGTTAGCAATTTCCAAATGCCTCAATTGCTTAGGAATGAGACTCATTCTGTCTCCTAGAGATTAATGTGCGTGGTGTAAAGTGCAAACCATTCCCAGAACAAGAGCAAATGGACCTTGTGAAGATGCTTGAGGATACAGGAATGAAAGTATCAATATCAACAGTAAAACAAGTCCTATATGGACAACATGAAAGGCCACTCATCAAGGAAGAAGCCAAAACCACCATATAAAAGCCAGATTATGGATTGCAACTGCACATGAGGACAAAGATCTTAGTTTTTGGAGAAATGTCTTTTGGTCTGATGAAACAAAATGTAAGCCGAAGAACACCATCCCAGCCGTGATATACGGATGGCAGCATCATGTTGTGGGGGTTCTTTACTGCAGGAGAGACTAGTGTACTTCACAGAAGGCATTATGAGGAAGAGAATGTACAGTATGTGGAAATATTGAAGTGATGTCTTGAAATGTGGAAACATTTCAAGACATCAGTCAGGAAGTTAAATCATGCTCGCAAATAAGTCTTCCAATTGGACAATGACACCAAACACACTTCCAAAGTTGTGGCAAAATGGCTTTAGCAAAACATAGTCAATTTATTGAAGTGGCCATCAGAAAGCCCTGACCTCAATCATATAGAACATTTGTGGGCAGAACTGAAAATGTGTGAGCAAGGAGGCCTATAAATCTGATTCAGTTACACCAGGGGCCTATACTATGAAGCAAGATTTGGGGTTAGCGAGGTAACTTCAGGTTTAACCCTGTTCTTTTTTACTATCACGACGTTGGGCCACCTGTTGCCTGGGTACATTGCCATGGTAACTTATGCTGCAAACTTAACCTGATCCGGAGCAGGTTATAGTCGAGATAACCAGAACAAAAGCACTGCCTACTGACCAATTCTCGATTGAAAAATGGGTCACCATTCTAGGAGTCGCCGTTGGCTTTATCTGATGAGATCACCGGAGGGAGTGATGTGTCTTTGTCAGCTTCTTGAGCCATATGTGCCACTAGGCCTGGCAAACTCGATTCATTTTAAGGATTTTCGTTATTCTGAGTCACTCACTAAACTGACCCGGGTTGTGCAAGTCACTTGAGTCAGTATTGCTAGATCTCCATGGAAACTCAGTCCAAGCCCATTCTCTCTAACCACTAACGTAGTAGGAAGTTCTGTGTATTCACATGGTGCAGACTCACTACTTCAGTGTGTAGTAACAAGCATTTATTTTAAAAAGGCACACACAAAAACTCTAAACACAACATTTAGCCATGCATAGGCAATGTCATTATAATAGATGAAATGCAAAATGTGCTAATAAATTTGAAAGTGACCAAGAATACAAAAAATGCAAAATGTGCAAATCAATTACTGATTGACCAAGCAAACAAAATGCTAAGAAAATAACTAAATAACTATTTACATTGTAGTAGTGCTTTTGTTGTGGATTTGCTTTACCCTGACTCGATTATTAACAAATCTCCAAGGAACCTCAGTCCTAGCCCATTCTCTCTAACCACTAACGTAGTAGGAAGTTCTGTGGATTTCACACATGAAAAAAGAAAACAACATTTAGCCACGGATAGGCAATGTCATAATAATAGAAGAAAATGCAAAAATGTGCAAATTACTAGAACAATAATACAACAAAAATAAATATAACCAAAAAACTTATTAAATACAAAAACAACAATCAAATGGAACAAACATGTAAAATGTGCAAATAATAAATGCTAAGAAAAAACTACATAACTATTTACATTATAATAGTGCTTTTGTTGTGGATTTGCTTTACCTTGACTCGAGGAGAGACTTCACTCGCTCGTCTGATACAGATCAACTGATGGCAACGTAGCCGGCAGATTAGCGCGTTTGACTGACTCACACAAGAATTCATGAGTCCTCAGCAACTCATGATTCCTCGGCAACTCATGAGTCCCATGTTCTGCGAGGCGAGCCAAGCTTGCATTGTTTCAGACTGACTGCTTGACCCAACTGCATTTTAATATACTACATTTGTACACCAAACCTACAGTAAGCCTAGCTATGCCACGTGCAGAACATTGTATGTTATTTTTTTTTAAGTAGCTGGATGATTCATGCAATTGACTGACTCACGCAACTCATGAGTGATCGACAACTACAAATTTGTAGTGGTCTATACATTTTTCCAGAGCTGTAAGTCGAGCATGATGTTAAGCAATATGTTGTCTGTTTATTGGATGTGATTTCTGATGTTTCAGTGCCCAGACACAGTGGAAGAGTTGCAGAAGGTAGTGTAACGGAGTTAACATCGTACCGTAAAGCTCAATCCACAGCTAGCTTGAAATGTCACCAATGAGCTATACATTTGGTACCTTTTGTATAACTCACTCAGTTGGTACGTTGTCAAGCAGGGCTGTAACATATGTTGCGGAGCAGATGGCCGCAGGTTTGAGACCTGTCGAGGACATGGCGAACCCATGTGCGGGCAGTGTTGCCAACTATATTCAATGGAAAGTAGCTAAAACCTTCTTCTTCGTGGGTTTAATGGCGGATCGCAACCGACTTATGATGCATATACCGCCACCATCTGCACCAGAGTGTGAGGCCGGTCACGCCCACCCAATTCAAGGCCACCCAACTCACCCACCACCCTAAGGAATATTATTACAGCCCACTACCCACCCCCAGCACCCCCCCACATCCCATTACCTACCTTCCTCCCTTCCCCTTCATAAGCTCATGAATCATCTCCCCCGTGATATCAGTAATACCCATAAAATCCCTAACAGCACCCACCACAACATCAATCCTAGCATTCCTTCCCTTAACCTTACTACATATAATCACCACACTACACAGAAACGCCAAAAACTCAACCCTGCCCACCGCCAAGGAATCCTTACCAACCACACACTCATGCTTACACGTCTCAGACAACACCACACTGTGAATACCCATAGCGTCCTCCAACACTGGGCCTACATCCCGCTCCTTCTCCACCAGCACACCTACCCCTAGTTCCCCTACTCTCCGCACTGCTTCCGCATACGTGACCTTATCGACCAACTTAACCCGCTGTGCCTCCGCTGCCCTCTTCTCAACCACACACCCTCCAAACGCAGCACTGTGCTCCCCACAACAATTACAGCACCTCACCATTTCACCTACCCCACACTTGCCATACTCATGCGCACCCCCACACCTTCCACACCTACCCTGCCCTCTGCACACAGCCGCCACATGCCCCATACGCTGAAAAATAAAACACCTCAGTGGCAGCAGCACATGTTCCCTCACAAAAAAAACCTAAGTGCACCCTACTCGGCAACGGCCCTCCAAAATTCCAACAACACCGTTCTCTAACCCCAGTGCCCTCTCCGACTCACCTTCTCTAAACCCAGTGCCCTACTGCCCATCTGTCTCGCGTCCAACACAACCCCTCCCGACACCACCTCTTTTAGCTCCTACATAGACAGATCCTCCGGAACACCCATGATCACCCCTCTCACCTTCACCACACTCCCAGGCACCAGATATTTCACCTTACCCCCCATTCAACACCTCCAACTTCAACAACTTATCTCTTTGTGCCACACTACCTACCACAATAAGGACCCTACCACCACTCAAACACCTAGCATCCGTCACCCTCCAAACCTGTTCCCTAATCGCCCGCAGTGAGTGACACTGGGTATAACACCTTACCTGTCGGGGCTGCAAACACCACAATCACCTTAAACTCTCACTCCCCACCACCAAGTGCCGGCCCATCACCCTCTCCTGAAATACTCTCACCACCCTCTTTCTTCCGTGCAGCTCCTGCTCCAATTCCGCTGCAGTTGAACCCCACGAGGACGCCATGCCAATCCGCAGATAACGCTGAGTCGTCAATTGTAAAATTTAAAATTATTAGCCCACTACTCTCAACAGTACTAATTTCCGCTGCTCAGTAACATTTGGCTCAATACTGTTTATGTTCCGTTGTTATTTCTGAGTACAACCTTCGGTGGAGGTCAAGGTTTATTACAGTAGTAATAAAAAAATTTAATAATAATTGCGTCATTTCTCCTTTCTGTATTATTAATCAGCCTTCCCCTCCTTAAGTGATATTTAACTAGCTAATGTAGATAACGTTACGTAGCTTTTGACTACGCAAAAACAAAACTGCAAGTTAAATTGTAAATTAAAACTAACCTGTGAAGTCCAGATGAAGTCCAATCTGCTGTCAAAGAGAATCAGACGCAAATAATGAGTGGTGGCTCATCTCTGTGGGTTACTCAGAGCCGGAGATATATTCATGCATACTGTAGCTATAGTATGCGGCCCTTCACTTGGTTTCAAAAACTCAATGTGGCCCTCAAGCTAAAATATTTGCCCACCCCTGCTCTAGACGCTATCAGTGGGTGGTGGGGATTAACACAGCAGGCAGCGAGATAGTGATCGGACGTAAACTGGTCACTAACCCTAAAACCGCTAGGAGTTGCCGCAGTGAGCCCCGGCCATAAGTCTACCCAAAATGTTTGCCTAAAGTTTAAAAATTTAAAAGGCAATGATACCAAAATAAGAGCTGACAAATAATTTTCTCTTCTATTTTTTTCTGACATTTTACATTCTTAATATAAAGTGGTGCTCCTAACTGACCTACAACAGGGAATTTAACTAGGATTGAATGCCAGGAATTGTGAACAACTGAGTTGCTAAGGTGTATGTAAACATCTGACTTCAACTGTATGTGCTTAATATGCTTTTGTTGAATAGTGGGAAATGTGCAACTGCGGCTTAGATTGCATTGGCCTATTTCAAGGGCACTAGTGCTGTGTGTGTGTGTGTGTGTGTGTGTGTGTGTGTGTGTGTGTGTGTGTGTGTGTGTGTGTGTGTGTGTG
Source organism: Umbra pygmaea (assembly GCA_016801145.1). Classification (NCBI taxonomy): domain Eukaryota; kingdom Metazoa; phylum Chordata; class Actinopteri; order Esociformes; family Umbridae; genus Umbra; species Umbra pygmaea. Next base: position 35 of record JACXGM010025341.1, on the reverse strand, counting down.
TGTGTGTGTGTGTGTGTGTGTGTGTGTGTGTGTGT